>JADLZK010004039.1:0-12609 GCA_015847255.1 Hyparrhenia diplandra
AAATGTCATATGGCTAACTGTTTGTGGAATGATAAAGATGGTAATCACAAGATACACCTAGCTAACTGGGAGAGTATCTCAATGTTAAAGGAGTATGGAGGTCTAGGAATTCCCAACATCAGAGATTTAAATTTGGCTTTACTAGGTTCCTGGATCAAAAGATACAACCTAGATAATGACAAGCTCTGGAAGCAATTAATAGATCACAAGTACAGGACAAATAACCCAAATGTTTTTTGCACTCCTACAATAGGGGCTTCCCAGTTTATGAAAGGGGTGATGTGGGCTGCCAAGGCAGCCAAGCTAGGTTATAGATGGTCTGTGGGTAATGGAGAAAAGATTAAATTTTGGGAAGACAACTGGCTAGGGCAATCTAGCTTAGCCATTCAGTTTTGGGAACTTTATATCCTGGTGAATGAGAAGTCTGGTACTATTGCAGAGCTCTGGGATGGGGTAAACTTGAAATGTACTTTTAGGAGGTGTGTAGATCAAAGGCTCCTAAATATGTGGGATGAGGTGGTACAACTAGCCACAACCATAGAGTTTAGTGAAAATGAGGACACTTTAATCTGGCAATTTACCTCTAATGGTGTGTACTCCTCACAATCCCTATATAGAATTGTTAACTTCAGAGGGATTATTCCCATTCATGTTCCTGCAGTTTGGCAACTAAAAGTTCCACCCAGGGTCCAGTTTTTTCTATGGCTTTTGAGTAAGAATAAGCTGTTAACTAGAGATAATTTGAATATAAGAGTTCAACTAGAACTCCAGCCTATGTTGACTGGAAGACTTTCTTGAGTCGTCTCAACATAGCCGGTCCCAAGCCCGGGTAAAGGAGGAGGGTTGCGTTAGGTTTGGCGAACCAGCGTAAAAACCAGCCACTCTAATGGATATGAAACCCATAAGAAATTCGTTGGGGCGTAACCCTCTTAGCGGCCGCTACATCGGGAACCGGGTGTGGTGTCAAATGGGCAAGGGGCCGGTCGCCATCCCCTTAGTGGCGCGTCGTATCGTGATCCGGATGCGATGAGCGGTGAGCAAGGGGTCGGGTCGTCGCGAAACCTTAGTGGCGGCGCTACATGCGCCTAGGGTGTAGTGAAAAATGAGCAAAGGGTCTTTGCACTTTCCTCGGCGGGTGCGAAGGGTAAAGGAAGCTAGCCGAGCCAACTAGGATTCGTCTAGGTATTTGGAACGTAGGGTCCCTAACGGGTAAGTTGAGAGAGCTAGTCGATGCGGCAACTAGGAGGCGTGTAAATATTCTATGCGTTCAGGAGACCAAATGGAAGGAAGGGGGGGCGAAAGAGGTGGAGGGCAGCGGCTTCAAGCTTTGGTACAGGGGACAACATCGGGTAGGAATGGTGTAGGTATCTCGATAGATAGGAGCCTTAAGGATGGAGTAGTGGATGGTAGGAGGCAAGGTGATCGGATTATCCTAGTTCGATTGGTCGTTGGAGACTCGGTCTTGAATGTGATCGTGCCTATGCCCCTCGGGTAGGTCTTAGTGAGAGCGTCAAGAGTCGGTTTTGGGAGGACCTAGATAGCATGGTTAGTCTTGTGCCTATCGGTGAGAAACTCTTCATAGGAGACCTCAATGGCCATGTGGGTGCAACAAATGTAGGGTTTGGCGAGTACACGGGGGGTTTTAGTGCGGTAGTAGGAGACGAAGAAGGGGAGGATGTTTTGAATTTTGCTTTGGCCTATGACTTGTTGTTAGCGAATACCCTCTTTAGAAAGAGGGAATCCCATTTAGTGACCTTCCGTAGTGGACAACACTTTCGAGCGGATCGACTTTATCCTTGCAAGAAGAAGGGAGGATAGGACTGCTTGCCTAGATTGTAAGGTGATACAGGGGAGTGTGCGGTCCCTCAACACAAGCTTGTAGTGGCGGACTTTTCGTTTTGGGTGCGTGCCCACGGGACAAAGCGTGTCAAGATTACGAGGACGAAGTGGTGGAAGCTTAGAGGGGAAGCTGCACAATCGTTTAAGGAGAGGATGCTAGGCGAGGGGCCTTGGGAAGGAGAAGATCGGGCGACATGTGGGCTGAAGATGGCAACATGTGTACGGAAGGTGGCCTCGGAAGTGTTGGGTGTGAGTAGGGAGGCAAGAAGGAAGCGAAGGACACACGGTGGTGGAACGACGCAGGTACAAAAGGCTATTAAGGAGAAGAAGGAGTGCTTCAAGCGCCTCCATCTCGACAAGAGTGCAGCCAACATCGAAGGGCTATAGGATAGCGAAGAGGGCTGCAAAAGCGGGAGTGTAGCAAAGGGTCAGGCTTTTGATGACCTTTACCAACGGCTAGGCACGAAGGAAGGGAGAAGGACATTTATAGGATCGCTACGATACGTGAGAGGAAGACAAGGGACATAAACCAAATCAAATGCATCAAGGATGGGACGGATCGCTGGCTGAAGGACGAGGAGATCAAGGGCGGATAAGAGTACTTGATAAAAGTTGTTCAATGGGGAGAATGATAGTCCTACCTTTGAGTTGGACTGACTCATTTGACGATACTTGTAGGCGCTTTGTGAGGAGAATTCAGAGGCGAGTAGATCGGAGAGGCTTTGAAGAGGATGAAGGGAGGTAAAGCGATGGGCCCCGATGGCATCCCCATTGAGGTGTGGAGATGTCCGGGAGCGAGAGCGGTAGTATGGTTGACTAAGCTTTTTAACCTAATTTTTCGGTCAAACAAGATGCCTAAAGAATGGGAGGCTAAGTATATTAGTACCAATCTTCAAGAATAAGGGAGATGTTCAAAGTTGTACTAACTAAGGGGGGATTAAGGCCGATGAGCCATACGATGAAGCTGTGGGAGAGGGTTATCGAAGCACGCCCTCACGAAGGTCGACAAGTGTGACCCAAAACCAATTTGGGTTCATGCCGGGAGGTCGACCATGGAGGCGATTTTTCTTAGTACGGCAGTTGATGGGAGATTTAGGGAGCGCCGGAAGAAGGACTTGCACATGGTCTTTATTGACCTCGGTGGAAGGCGTATGACAAAGTACCGAGAAACGTCATGTGGTGGGCCTTAGAAAAACACAAAGTCCCAACTAAGTACATTACCCCTCATCAAGGATATGTACAAAGATGCGACGACATGTGTTGGACATGTGATGGCGATACGGTGACTTTCCAATTAACATAGGACTACATCAAGGGTCGTATTTAGGAGCCCTTATTTATTTACTACGGTGATGGATGAGGTTACAAGGGATATACAGGGGTAATATCCCTTGGTGTATGCTCTTTTTTCGATGATGTGGTGCTAGTGGATGAGAGTATAGGGGGGGGTAAATAGAAAGTTGGATTTGTGGAGGCACACGCTAGAGTCGAAAGGGTTGATTGATTGAGTAGGACCAAGACCGAGTATATGATGTGCGACTTTAGCCCGGTTAGGCGCGAGGATGGTGATGTCACCACTGGATGGACAAGTGGTGGCCAAGAAGGATACTTTTCGGTATTTAGGATCTATACTTTCTGAAGGATGGCGACATTGATGAAGATGTTAGACATAGAATCGCGGACGAGGTTGGCTAAAGTGGCGTCAAGCTTAGGCATCCTATGTGACAAGAGGGTACCACGTGAAGCTAAAAGGGAAGTTCTATAGGACGGCGATTTCGGCCGGCGTCTTTGTATAGTCTTTGAATGTTGGCCTACAAAAAGGCGACATGTCCAATGACTAAGGCAGGCGAGATGCGTATGTTGCGTTGGTTTTTGCGGGCATACTAGAAGGGATAGAGTTCGGAATGAAGATATTAGGGATAGGGTCGGGGTGGCCCCTATTGAGGAGAAATTGATTCAACATCGGTTGAGATGGTTTGGACATGTTCAATGGAGGCCTCCCGAGGCGGTCGCGTAGTGGAGTTCTAGAGCGGGTAGATAATGTAAAGAGAGGTAGAGGCCGACCTAGACTGACTTGGGGACGAGGCGGTTAAAAGCGAGACCTTAAGGAGTGGAATATCTCCAAGGATTTAGCTTTGGATAGGGGCTTGGAGGCTAGCTATTAACGATGCACGAACCATGACTTTGTTTCCTTTTCTATCTACCCTAATCTTTATCCTTTTGTCTTGTGCCTTTCTACGTTCTTTTTTTATGCTTTATTTCATATGGGTTTCATCTCTAGCCTACCCCAACTAGCTTGGGACTAAAGGCTATGTTGTTGTTGTTGTTGTTGAAGAGTTCAACTAGAAGACTTAACCTGTCTTTTCTGTACTGAAAGTGAGTCAGTCACACACTTATTTTTTGATTGTGCTGTAGCAAAACAGCTTTGGGTTCATATGTCTGAAGTTTGTGATAGAGAAGTTGGAGCTGACTTTATATCTATTGGCCAAATGTGGCTGAGTAATAAGAAGTTTTTAGTGAATAATTCCCTATGTGCAGCAGCTCTGTGGGGGCTGTGGAAACTGAGGTGTTCAGTTTGCATGCAGGGTTTACCTTGGATAGGTGTGAAGAATTTGCTCATGGCAATCACTGTCATGGTTCAATCTTGGGAAATCCTGTGCCCACAAGAGAAGAAGAAGGAGTACTGTACCAAGTTGAACAAACTAAAGGAGCTAGCTACAAGACCAATACGTCTGACTGGATGAGTCAGGTGAACAACAAGTGGGATGTGATGATGTTCCAAGCGGCAATGGATGAGAAAGTGAAGGTGGTGCCTGAAGTGGTGATGTGGAAGCTTAATAACCAAGAAGATAACAAGATCGAGGAGCTGGGGCGATCCTGGTTCAAGTTGGAGAATGCTGGAATCATGTGATGGCTGTCTTAAAAGTTCTGGTAGTTTTATCTAGTTCTTGCTGTTTGGTTATTCTGTGTTTGAGCCTGACCTATGAGTCAGAGGTGAAGAACTGTATGCAGATGGGTGTAATCCACCCCAGCGCTGTAACGAAACAACTACAATGTCTCTGGTTAATGCTAAAGACAGGGGCGTTGGCCCTAAAATTCTAAAAAAAAAAAAAAAAAAAAAATGTCATATAGGCACACAAGTATTTGTGAGCCTAACAAGGAATTATCAAATCAAAGTTCAAAATAAAAAGTTCTTTTCAGTAGAAAAGCATCAGTTATTTGGATGCATACAAACAGAGGCTTTGAGCAGGAAAAAACATTAACAATTCACAAACAAAACAACACAAAAAACTCAGAATAACCTTACACATGATTTGAAGTTTTGAACAACTCCTCTCCAGTAAAAACAGGTTGATATTTTCGATAAAATTGACTTGAAAACTAAATTTATACTGTTATACTGTCCTTTCTTTTTATATTGGCTAAATTAAGGTGTACATGAGATTTATTGATGTTTTACCATGACTGCTTCCATTTATCACAAAAACCTGCATGCACCAACTATTCTCTCTTATGTCTCTAGTATACTTGAATAGGGGTAGTTTAGTAATTCTTCTTTTCACTATTAGTTCTTGTTCCCATTCCCCGAATAAACCATATAATTTAAGCGAAGGCAGAAATATTCCAGAACATCACTTAAAGTTGGCTGGATGAAGCAGTTGCTATTAAGAAATCTCAAAATGACCAAGGGCAATTGAACTACACAATAAAAATAAAATTAACAGATAAGGTACATACAGTTTCACTTTGATTTTGAAATGCAGCAGCAGCTTGAGGTCTCCATTGAACCCCAGAAACAACTGGAGGAGAAAATACTCTTCCACCAAGAATAGGGTTTTCATTTGAGTTAGCAGAATCAGAGCTAATTGCATCAGTTGTCCTGGGAACCTGCTGGGGTTGAACTTTACTACCAAGAGGCGTAACCAACTGCTGAGAAAGACCACCGCTGTTAATCTTCTCGTCAGTGTTCAATAAATTTCTTTTGGACAAATCATTTATTGCAGGAAGTGCACTAACCGATCCATTTCCAGGGACTGGACCAATAGTTATGGGAGCTGTACCTAATGCCTGACTGCTAGATATTCCTCGAGCTATGCCCCTGCCAATTCCAATTTCAGTAATAGCAGGAGATGGTCGTCGTGGAGGAAAACTCATGCTTTCATCATCCTTCAAGGTGGTAGATAAGTTTGCAGGAATTGAGGTAACAGCAGGCATATTCTCTTGAGCACTTCGTGGAATAGCAGAAGAAAGTATTGCAGCCGCTGTGGTGGGCACAGTTGGTCGCACAGGGGAACTAATTGTTTCTGCAGGTACAGAAACAGCTGCACTACCAGTACTGACAGCAATGGGCACAGCTGGTACTGAAGGTCCAGTATTTCCAACTTTTGGAGGTGGTGTTTGTGGTGCAGATTCAGGATTGCTTTCTTGTGAAGCTGTCTCCTCTGTTTGATCTTGTGATGTACTTTGTGAAGGAGTTGCTGATACTGTAGGCTGAAAAAAAAAAAAATGAAACAGTTGGCAAGTCAACAGACAGTTAATAATCGAAATGACATGAGGATAGACCTGAAAACACAATTCTCTAATTTGTTATTGGATATGTTCTTATTGTACCAATATTGTAGCAAAACCAACAGAAATTCAAGTGGTGACACTGATGGGAATGGACACATATCAAAAGATTCAGTACTAGCACTTTCAAATTTACAGAAGCAAAGCTGGCATTTATTTATCAATTATGAGAAATCAAATGCAAATTATATAATCTTACATTTCATTTGTACCACAAACTATCAAAATAAATAATAACAGCACGAACCTGAGTAGGTGAAGTTGCAACCGAAGTCTTTGTGCTCAAAACTGCAGTAGTCGCAGAACAGAAGGAACACCCTGCCAATTATGAAACAAGGCTGAAAATATATAAGTACTCTACTATTAATAATGATGTTTGTAGCAACCATATAAAAAACTGTTGACTTTCAGCTGACCAGACATAGCTAAGCACAAGACTGACACAAGGATTATTTATCTATCATAAATAACCAATATACTCACTTCATTCCGAATTATATGTTTTTATGGCTTTTCTAGACATCTTTCGCCATGCACCTAGATTAATGCTATCTAATCCAGAAAAGTCAGGATGACCTACAATTTGGAATAGAGTACAATTAAAAATATATGTGCAAACAAATCCCCTGATACTTATTTTCTGAACTTGCCAAATCTTACACCCGCACCCCTGTCAGACTCCAACTCACACACTGGGCCACTTTAACACCGTTGATTTTCTGCTAGTTGTTTCCATTCGGTCATAAGAATAAAAACAAACTAGCCAGCATTTATAGCTTACCTTCACAAGACTGGAAGGAGCAAGTGAAACCATGTCTTCAAGTGCTTCAACCTTCTCCATAGGCAATGTGCTATAGAGGTCCTCAACATCACTGAATTCATCAAAGTCTTCCTAAACATGAACAAAGACAACAACAAAAAAAAACAAATAAAAGGTCGATAATTTGCCTGTACGTTATCACAATTCACAATTAGCATTCAACAATACAGAAAATGATATCACTCCCTCCGTGCCTCCTTCCCAAATTTGAGGTCGTTTTGGGCGATAATTTGGGAATGGAGAGTATGGGAGTCAACTATGAAGGAAGACATACCTGATTACGTTCAACATAGTCATCAAGGAAATCTTTAACATCATTGACTTGCTCAGGACTCAACTCATCATTATCCAAAAGTCTCAAGATTGACTCCAATTTCTTTATATGCGCTTTTATGTCTTGTAATAGACTTTTCTAAATGTACCTAATCATGCAAAATCACTTCTTATACAGTACAAATTATAGAAAAACAACTTCCATAAATAAATAGTAAAAATAGGATCAGAATGGAATAAATACAGCTGTTATTACCAGTCGAGGCGGTCTTTGCTTTCCCTTTTTAATTGACAGCCCCTCAATCTCTGCTTCAAAGTTATCAATCTGGCTTTCCAAATCACTAACCTGTAAAAAAATAACATGGTCCAAGAGGTATATTAGAGATATTGTGAGCACTTACAACAATAATGCAAGTAATAGTCATGGCAGGAGCCCTCAGTAATCACAAAACCACTAAGTAAATTAGAAGAACCATATAAACACTAAAAAGGTATTTTTTCAGAGAAATCAGATCAAAGAAACTAGTTACACCCATTCTGGATTGTCTACCAACAAGAGAATTGGCGTGTGTCAAAAGGGATAGAACACAAGGTAAGGTATTCAGTAACCACTAAGGTATTCGGTATGGTTCCAGATTCTCGTAGAAACATTTCAGATCCAGATTCTTTCTAGAAACATTTCTTTGGTGAATAAAAATCATTTCATGGAAGCAGTTGGTTAGCTGGCTGGAATTGATTCAGAACCAGAACCAGGTGATTAGGAGAAACACCTAAGAGCGCAAAAGTAGCAATTTAAGATTCCAACATACCACATTATTAAGCCAGTCTCTTGTTTCAGCTTTGGCCTTTTCTTTGGGATCCTGCACCGAATAAGAACTAATTATTAGTCATGAAACAGAAGTTGCAAGATAATGAGGTCCACAGCAACACAAGATAAATAGTACTACACTAGACTGACGTGAGTTATTGGTATTTAATTCATGGAAGTCTAAATTGCAACTCAGTGCCAACATTGAATACTAAGTTCAGACTAAATTCTTTTATCCTGACCACGTTTAACTACTCCAGGAAGAAATGTGCCAAATTGCACAAGATCTAAGAAACATACTCTTACAAGGCTACAAGAAAAATAGCACAAAATAGTTTTGAAACAGTATCCTCATTCTTAGGACAAGGATGTTATATAAAAACTTCGAAACATGTACATAAAGGCTAAAGCTAGGAAAGTATAATAGCACAAAACAAGAACTCCAAGTGCTTACTGTTTTTGGTTGCTGACCTAACCCTTCTTTTTGAGAAGGCCTTAGTTTTTGTTTCCTTCTCACAAACTTTAAATCGTTCCATCTCTCGTTCAATCTGCTTTCGGGCATCCATCAGAGCCTGCTCATAAGAGGCACTAACCTATGTCAACATATATCACAATCAATTAAAACCAGAACAGTAAGGTATGTAACTTAAAAGTTATCTGCATTTGGCAAACGAATAAAATATCACATGAAGAAAAACATTACTTCACCAAGCCCTGCAAACAACTATTGAGAATACCAAAATCAGGAATCATACCACAATTCTTCAGCAACACAGTAACATTTTTATTTGTGTCACTAGTATCTAAGGCGGGTTAAAAAAGCTGAATGACTTACTTAAGCGGTACAGATTCTCAGCCTCAAAAGAAGACACATTGATATTTTGGCCCGGATAAAATAGAATACCAAGTAGCTACTACAACATGAAGCAAACAACTCTAAAATCTTGTTATCTTGAAAGGTAGCATAGAGGCTTAAGGAATAAGGACCTTATAAACTCCAGAACTCTACTGACAATTTGTGAAGGCTGAACAAAACGTTAAAAAAACAGCAGCCCAAATGAAGGGGGTGCCATCATCAAACTTTAAATGGCATCTCAAGTGACTACACCTCAATCTAGCCATAGTCTTGACGATAACAAGGAAACATATAAACGAGAAGCCTGGTACCATAATCTGTAGACAACAATACTTACTCCATACTAACAAAGCTCAATATGTTTCTGCTTTTTTCAGGACTCACAGACTTTAAAGCACGGGATCTTCCAATTGAGACCATCTAATAGATCTTTAATCACAAAGTCCTAAATATCAGCATTGCTTCATACTACATAAACTTCACTAAAAACTAATGATACACTGTCACTCTTATACAACAACAACAACAACAACATAGCCTTTAGTCCCAAGCTAGTTGGGGTAGGCTAGAGATGAAACCCATATGAAACGAGTACAAAAGAACATAGAAAGGCACAAGACAAAAAGGATAAAGATTAGGGTAGATAGAAAAGGAAACAAAGTCATGGTTCGAGGCGCGTTAATAGCTAGCCTCCAAAGCGCTCCTATCCAAAGCTAAATCCTTGGAGATATTCCACTCCTTAAGGTCTCGCTTAACCGCCTCGTCCCAAGTCGGTCTAGGTCGGCCTCTACCTCTCTTTACATTATCTACCCGCTCTAGAACTCCACGCACCGGCGCCTCGGGAGGCCTCCGTTGAACATGTCCAAACCATCTCAACCGATGTTGAATCAATTTCTCCTCGATAGGGGCCACCCCGACCCTATCCCGAATATCTTCATTCGAACTCTATCCCTTCTAGTAAGCCCCCCAAAACCAACGCAACATACGCATCTCGATCCACACTTAGTTTGTTGGACATGTCGCCTTTTGTAGGCCAACATTCGACACCATACAAAGACGCCGAGGCGAATCATTTGTCCTATAGAACTTCCCTTTTAGCCACGTGGTACCCTCTTGTCACATAGGATGCGAGCTTGACGCCACTTTTTAGCCAACCTCCGCTGCGATTCTATGTCTAACATCTTCATCAATGTCGCCATCCTTCAGAGCATAGATCCTAAATACCCGAAAAGTATCCTTCTTGGCCACCACTTGTCCATCCAGGTGACATCCCCATCCTCGTGCCTAGTCTAGGGCTAAAAGTCGCACATCATATACTCGGTCTTGGTCCTACTCAACCGAACCCTTTTCGACTCTAGCGTGTGCCCTCCACGGCTCCAACTTCCTATGTACCCCTGCTCTACTCAAATCCACTAGCACCACATCATCGGCAAAGAGCATACACCAAGGATATCACCCTGTATATATATCCCTTTGTAACCTCATCCATCACGAGTAAATAAATAAGGGCTCGGTGCTAACCCTTGATGTAGTCCTATGTTAATTGGAAAGTCACCGGTATCGCCATCACATGTTCGAACACATGTCGTCGCATCTTTGTACATATCCCTTGATGAGGGTAATGTACTTAGTTGGGACTTTTGTTTTTCTAAGGCCCACCACATGGCGTTTCTCGGTACTTTGTCATACGCCTTCTCGAGGTCAATAAAGACCATGTGCAAGTCCTTCTTACGCTCCCTAAATCTCTCCATCAACCGTAGGTACTAAGAAAATCGCCTCCATGGTGACCTCAGGGCATGAACCCAAATTGGTTTTGAGTCACACTTGTCGGCCTAGCCGTAGAGGCGATGCTCGATAACCCTCTCCCACGGCTTCATCGTATGGCTCATCGGCTTAATCCCCGGTAGTTAGTACAACTTTGAACATCTCCCTTATTCTTGAAGATTGGTACTAATATACGCCGCCTCCATTCTTTAGGCATCTTGTTTGACCCGAAAAATGAGGTTAAAAAGCTTAGTCGAGCCATACTACGCTCTCGCTCCCGGACATCTCCACACCTCAATGGGGATGCCATCGGGGCCCATCGCTTTACCTCCCTTCATCCTCTTCAAAGCCTCTCGATCTCCGCCTCCACGAATTCTCCTCACAAAGCGTCTACAAGTATCGTCAAATGAGTCGTCCAACTCAAAGGTAGGACTATCATTCTCCCCATTGAACGACTTATCGAAGTACTCTCGCCATCCGTCCTTGATCTCCTCGTCCTTGCCAGCTATCGATCCGTCCCATCCTTGATGCATTTGATTTGGTTTATTATGTCCCTTGTCTTCCTCTCACGTATCCTAGCGATCCTATAAATGTCCTTCTCCCCTTCCTTCTCGTGCCTAACCGTTGGTAAAAAGGTCATCAAAAGCGACCCTTTGCTACACTCCGCGGCTTTTGCGGCCCTCTTTCGCTATCCTATAGCCCTCGATGTTGGTTGCACTCTTGTCGAGATGGAGGCGCTTTGAAGCACTCCTTCTTCTCCTTAATAGCCTTTTTGTACCTCGTTGTTCCACCACAGGTGTCCTTCGCTTCCTTCTTGCCTCCCCTACTCACACCCAACACTTCGAGGCCACCTTCCGTACACATGTTGCCATCTTCACCACATGTCGCCGTACGCATCTTCTCCTTCTTCCCAAGGCCCCGCCCTAGCATCCTCTCCTTAAACGACAGCCGCTTCCCCTCTAAAGCTTCCACCGCCGTCCCTCGTAATCTTGACACGTTTGTCGGTGGGCACGCAGAAAAAACGAAAGTCCGCCACTACAAGCTTGTGTTGAGGGACCCACACTCCCGTGTATCACCTTACAATCTAGGCAAGCGGTCCTATCCTCCCTTCTTGCAAGGATAAAGTCGATCCCGGTTCGAAAGTGTTGTCCACTACTGGAAGGTCACTAAATGGGATTCCCTCTTTCTAAAGAGGGTATTCGCTAACAACAAGTCATAGGCCAAAGCAAAATTCAAAACATCCTCCCCCTCTTCGTTCCTACTACTACCGAAAACCCCCCGTGTACTCGCTCCAAACCCTACATTTGTTGCACCCACATGGCCATTGAGGTCTCCTCCTATGAAGAGTTTCTCACCGATAGGCACAAGTACTAACCATGCTATCTAGGTCCTCCCAAAAGCCCGACTCTTGGCGCTCTCACTAAGACCTACCCGAGGGGGCATAGGGCACCGATCACATTCAAGACCGAAGTCTCCAGCGACCAATCGGACTAGGATAATCCGATCACCTTGCCTCCTAACGCCCACTACTCCCATCCTTAAGGCTCCTATCTATGGGGATACCTACACCATTCCTACCCGATGTTGTCCCGTGTACCAAAGCTTGAAGCCGGTGCCCTCCACCTCTTTAAGCCTTGGCCCTTCCATTTTAGCCTTTGTCACTCTTATGTTTCTTAAAAT
>JADLZK010004040.1:0-11232 GCA_015847255.1 Hyparrhenia diplandra
AGCATGAGCATTTGCATATCATGATCATCATTTCATGCATAAGCATGTTGATAGTAGCATTCACTTTGTTTTGACTTCATTTCATGCTTGATTGATCTAGCTACTATAGGATCTTAGCTATAATGATGTTTTGGACCTAGATTGTGCCTAGATATATTTTTGACAAAAATTTAGGACCATGTTTGAGCTTGAGTTTTAATTTAGAAATTTTATTTTAAATCTGCCCTAGAGGTCAAACCTCTTTGAGTCATTTTGAAACTCTTTTCAAAAGTGCATGATAGAGTGGTTTCTAGCAAAAAAGTTTCTATAGATGAAATGTAGTACTTTTTATGTAGAACAAATTATCTTTATGAGTTTCTTGTGAAAAGGTTTGGAAATGGTTCAAATAGTGCCCAACAGTTTGGGTCAAATTTGAGTTGAATTCAAACTCTGTTTTGAATGGTTTGAGTTGACCTTGCTGTTTTTAATTTTTATCTCAAAATCTAGGCCGAATTAGAAAAAGTTCATATTGAGTGTTTTGTAGCTTATGAAATTCTCTACAAAGTTGATGTTTTGACTTTTCCAAATTCTGCACGAAGATCGATGCACAGGCCAAAAACCAGGGCTGACCTCGGAAAACGGGGGGGGGGGACCTATCGGCAACCGTCGGCCGACAAATAAGCCGGGGCTTACGTGGCCACCGCGCCCGCCGCTGATGCGCCCGAACACGCCAGCTCGCCACCCACGCCTTTAAAACCATGCCCGACACCCTGCCCCTAACCCTAGCCTCACTCCCCGAGCCGCTGATTCACTCCTTCCGCTCGGAACGCCCCGGCAAGGCGAAGCCCGGCCGTCCGCAAACTCGGGCCGGCCACCACTGCCGCCGTCGCGCCAATCCACCCCAAACTGAATCCCTAGCGCCGCCATGAGCTACACTACCTAAAGCCAGAAGGATAAATCGAGGTGAGGACCGAGGTATCGAACCCTAACTTGCCGGCGCCGCCGCCGCCGCGAAGTCCGCCATGGCCGCCGTTAGGGGCAAGCTCACGCTCGAGCTCGTAGATCGAGTTTAGGCCGTGCTTTTTTCGTGTTTTTAGAGTCGCCTAGAGGTGCTTGAGGTCTCGAGCTAGGTGGTTGAGTAGATTCGGCCGCCATTTTCGCCGGGACGCGTCGTCGCCCGACGCGATGCCCGTGGACGCCGCCCAGCCGCGTTCGCTCTTATCGCCGTGGTTGCTCCGCTGAGCGCCTAGGTTGCTTGCATGTCTTAGTTAGGTGTCCTAGAGTCGAGAACGGCCACTGGTTCTCCGTCTTTCACCGGAGAACGGCCGGTCCGCCGATGTCCGCGCCGCCGCGAGCCGCCAGTACGCCGTCGTCGTCGTTTCGATCGGTTTTAGTGCGAACCAAGTGCACCAACGCGTCCCGCCTCGCCGAGTAGAGTCGAATGGTATAGCCGGGTTGCATGTTTTGGTCACCGCCGGCTTAAGATCCGCCGCACCCCGCCGCCGCACTCCTGTTTCCGCTCTTGCTGACATGCGGCCCCGGCCTTTTTCTTTTTTTTTATCTTTTTCGTTTTTCAGCTTTGTTTGAAAAGCTTTAGAAATTCATAACTTGGCCATTTTGAGGTCTTTTTGAGTGAAACAAATTTTGCCATGCTTGTTAGATGATAGGCTATAGTATAAAATTATGAAACCCTATTTTCTGATAACTTGTATATAGAGTTTTATTTATGGCCATAAATGCATGGAAATTGAGGAAAATCATATCTTTTAATTGGTGCAAGATAGAAATATGCTTCCTGTACAAAATGTTCCTAATTTTGTGAGTAGAATCCAGGAAAAATATCATGCATGGTATGTTCTGTAGAAGAAATGTGATTTTCTATTTATGTGCTTTGTGCAAGGTGATCTTTAGAAATTCATAGAAAATAAATATTAGGGTTTTGGATGTGAGACTTGGTATGCTTATGTTTGATAGGTTTTAGAAGCTTATCATACTCAGAAATCTATTGTCTGACACTTTTCATAGTGCAAAGTATTTTCATGCCTAGTTTTATCACTAGCATGTCATTTTTGTGTAGGGCTGTATGAGCATGATCTTGCCATGAAATGTCTATGGTAGTTGTTATATTCCAGTAAGATGCTCTGGTAATTTTTGTAGGTTTTTCTGAAGTAGTTATATATTTATCATAATTGTGGTGCATGGAAAATAGGCTAGAAATACATGTTTATATGAAGGAAGTGTGTGTTAGTATTTTTATTATGTGTTCCTAGCATGAATAGGACCTGTTGGTAAGCTTAGTTTGGTAAGCTTGGTAGTTTTGACAATTTGCTGTTCCTAGCATTTATATGTGTATTAGTGTGCTTGTGTAGTGTTTAGTAGGGCATATCATTTTATGTACTTTAAATTATCTTTTGGCTTCTCCAGTAGATTTATTTGGAAGATAACTACTTGGTTTACCTGCTGGTTAAGTTTGAGATAATTTGCATGAGTAGTTTGTGAGATATGGAGGTTGTATGTGATGTTGAGTTGGAAACAGAGCCTCTGTTTTCTCCAATTTCGAGGCTGTTAGGTTCAGATTCAGTTCTGGGTGATGTGGAATGTTTTGTAGGAAATTTTGTTAGCTTTCCATAGAGTCCTAGTTCACTGAATTTGGAGTTGTAGAACTCTTTGTGTGACTGTTTTAGTGACAGCATGTCTAGCTGCCATTTTCTGGTGATTAGTGAGTTGAGATGTTTGATTGATGTAGGTTATTAGGGTTTCTTGTGTAGAATTAATTGTGTTTCTACAGAAGAGATATGCACTTACTAATAGCTTGCATCATGAAACATCCATCCATCATACATATTTTACTTTATGCAAGTTGACATTTATATAATTGTAATCATTTCTTTTCTCCATCATATGCATCATCTCAGGATCGGGGGAAGTGTTGGAGGAGCTGATCGAGGAACCGACAGGGAGCTGTTCCATCTGGGAGTGCAAATGGGAGGAGTCACCGGAGGAGAAGAGTCGCATGTGACGAGCTGATTGAGTGTCCGAGCACGCCCAGCCGACGTTTTTCGAGGCAAGCCCCCTCGAGCATTCTCGACTTTCCTACTTTCTCCAATTAATTTGACTTGCGTCCTTTATATGTTCATGCATTAAGTTTAGGAAAATGGTTGAAACCGTTGATGCATTATGATCCTTGTTGAAAGTTGTCCATCCTATTATAGAGGTCTAGGTTAATGCTCGCGATCATGATTGCAAAGAGATGCGATTCCGTCACTTGAGGTTTCATAGAACAATCACATGGGTGATTGCCAAGGCCGCCGGAGAGAACCCGATAAAAAATAAAACATGTGAGATTGATGGATATTGTGGTCTTTCCATCCAAGCCGATTAAGGACTTACTCTTTGTCGGAATGTGGTCGGAAGTTGAAAGTACCCGACATATAGTAGGCTCCGTGGGGTCGCGGAGCCCTAAGCTTCGCGGAGAATGTTAGGGGCTTTCGGCTTTGCTCGCTTTATATCGCTCCTCCTTTGGTGATGGTAGTTGGGGAAATGATTGGGCGCAAGAAGATGCGCATGGCCGCTCTTCGTTGTTCGCTCACTTGGCGCCCGAGACGGAGGGGGTAGCCGCAAAAGACCGGAGACTTTACGCCCCTGTAACGCCTTGGGAGTGATCGGTCTGCCTTTGCAAAGTAGACTTGGTTTATGTCGGGTTATTCGCCAAACCGGGTTTGCAAATCGATTCAAATCGCCATCTCTCCCGTTAGTGAGAACCCGGTTGTATCCACCATACATCGTAGTCTAACTATTACAATATATGTTATTTATCATGTTGCGGTGATATAATTCTATCATGTTACTTATGCTGTTATTTATTCTACCTTGAGCAATGATTAATCTTGACTATACAGACCTATGGTTATAAATAAATAAATACCCTTTTAACTTGGAAAAATACAAGTAGTATGAGTAGGCTCACTAATCAACTTTATGTTCGAAAAATAACGTGGAGTCGGCCTAAACCCCGTGATAAAAGCCTAGCATGATCCTTGGAGTCTTTTTATTTTATTTTGGGACGGGTAAGTCTAAAAGTATTTTGTACCTCGTGGTTTTATTCCCGTTGTTGCGGTGAGCATGTATACCATGGTTATTGTAAGACTTTATCTGCTTCCTATTGATGAAGAGTAAAGGCGAGGGCAAGGCAATTCTAAATCCTCATGCCTCATTTGTGTGGATGACTATCCATCGGCACTATCTTATGTTTGATTTCGCTAAAAGACTATTTGGTTTTCAAACCATCGCCTGCATTTGAACTTGAGTTTGTAATAAATTATACCTCGCGACTCGATGTTTAATATATCGAACTTGGTTTGAAATACCGGGCGGATTTTACTACCGAAGCTCAACGATCCTGTTGTGTTGTTGATGAGTTTGAAATCACTCGAGATTTCCGAATAAGGGTTTATATGGACTCAAGTGTAGACTGCGATTGCTTCGGTGATTGTGAATTATACTTGATTTCTTATAAATTGGTCGGCGGCTCACGTGTGGCATCGAGCTTAGTTCGTAATTACAAGTCCGACCGGTATTTAAATTAAAATGAACCACTAATCTTTTTTTAAAAGTTTTAAACAATAAAACAAAATCTTTTTTAAGTGGTGTGAGTAAAAGATTTTGCAAAATTAGAAGTGCCTTGGTCATACCCCTTTATGCCCAATTAAGGACAAATGTGGCTTGGCTAATCGGGAATGGGTTATTGCATCATATTTTGTTGTTTGTGATTGGTTGCCGTGCGGCCAAGAGTACGGGCTACTCACTTGAGTGGTCATGAATGGATCGAAATACCTCTACGCCTGCAGTAAGGGTTGTTCAATGCCTCTACCCAAGGTAATGGTGTGAGTTGTGAGAGCATGATCGGATAAACGCCGTCTAGGGGAAAATAAAATGTTTTGAGAGCTCCTTGGTCGGGTAGTGCCCCCGTAGACTTGTGTATGGGTACACAGTGTGCCGGGTGTAAAATGTGATTTTTCCGCGATGGTGTGCGATGCCGCCGGGTGGACCTCGACGAAGGTGTATATGCAATTTAATTTCTTGCATTGCATAAATATATTGTGGGCTGAAATGAAATTGCAGTGTACACTAACACCAAGAATGCGCGTAGATTGACTAGAACCGCCTTATTTTTTTTGAGAGATCGTGAGGGATGCCACCATTAATAATGAATAGAGAAATCTCTTTCTATTCCGTGAGAGATGAGGGAAAACATTCATGCATCATATTTAAAATTTTTACATCATGGCATACATGCATTTTCCATCTTTTCCCTAATTAGTACTTGCCCTAATTTGGTTAAAAACTGACTATTATTTCTCAATCTCACATTATCTCCTAAATCTTGCTACAGATGGCTCCAACCCCGCCTTCCTAAGAGTGGTACTATCGCAGTATAAGAAGTTTGGCATGCCCACGTTGCCGCGGGGCGGTACTCCGCCAGATCGGGTATACAGAGGCACCTCAGTGATAACTTTGGGAGACAGCCTCGCGCAGAGCGCGGTGTATAGTTACCGTGATTCACCTTTGTGGTCTCGCCCTTGCGCATGGCTGCGGTGGGTAGGATGGGACATTACCGAGTATGGGCTATCACCAGGCTGCGTACAATGCACAATGCCGCGCTTCGGTGCCGAGGAGTTTGATGGTGGACCACCCCGAGGTGTTGGTTGGGACGGCCGCTTCCACCTTTCCCCGCTACGAATCCCCTTTTCATCGCTTGGGAGCAGGGTGGCGGACCCTTTACTGAGGGGAGAGATGAGGAGCGAGGTAGCACTTGACGCCATGAGTGCTATGTTCGCTATGATACGATGGCGCTTGGTTCAGAGGACAAGGCATGGGGGCTATGGCAAATGTGGTTCGGGCCGAGGGGTGAGATAGACCCGCTTGATCCGAGATCGCTAGGAGGTCGTGGTGGCATGCCGAGGCATGCCAGAGGAGAAGGATGATGCCGGCCACCCCAAGAGCAAGGAAGAAGGCTAAGTTGAGCAGGAGTTAGCAAAAATGAAGAAGCGTGTGTCGAAGTCTTCCGCTCGCTTGGCGCTAGCGAGGAAGGCTTAATGGGTCTTTAAGTATTCATCTTCAGGCTGCTCAGTTGGCAAGAGAGGGCTGAGGCCGCCAACAAGGAGATCAAGGAGAAGCTTGAGAACACGAGGTGTGAGTACACCAACGCGCGAGGAGTACTACCGCCTGTTTCACGCCTATCACTATCCCATGGGTGCAGGCGACGCAGGACCTTCGGATAGAGGGCAAAGAAGCGGCGCCCGAGGGAGAGGACCGCCGGGGCGACCAGGTGATGGAGACCCCAATTTCGCATTTCACAGAGTAGATGATGCGGATGCCACGTTTAGATTCCAACTAGATGCTAGCACGTAGACCTCGATCTAGATGAGACACCCTTGTAGCCGAAGCGTGTAGTGCCACTAATGCCATGTAATTTCCTTTTTAATTCATGAGACTATCAGCATGTAAGACTTGGATCCGTAATATTTCAAGACCTTATTGTATCAGTTGAGACCTTAATTTAGTTATAAGCCTATAATCGCGTTTGGTTTCGCGGATATTTGTGACATGTGCGTCGATTGCAAAATTCATGCCGGTTGTGCAACATTTGTTGCCGTTGTTAAGGCAAATCTTGGTACACATATTGCATTGACATAACCGTGATGTTGATGAAAGACCGTAATGAGTTTATTGTTACCGTTATTGTGGATGAATTTATTCTCTCAATAAATTTCGCGTAACTTAAATTCAATATCTATACTTTGGACAACATCATCCGATGGTTATTGTTGATTCAAATGTGCAGATGCCGCAAACTTCGATCGGGTCTTTGGGGAGATCGACAGCAGCCACCTCCAAAGGGAACCGGGAGCGTTCTTTGATCGGGTTTTCGGAGAGTTCTGCACGTAACATCTCACGCAACACCGAAAGGGGAGGAGGCCGTGGTGGTGCCGATAGGGATGGATTCCAGTCGCATAGGACTTTTAAGGCCATGAAACCACCAAAGTTCACTGTGGCAAATGAACCCATGGAGGCCGAGGGAATGGCTTACCTCAAAGAGGAGAAGTTCCGCTTTGGTGAATGCGCCCCGAGACTTCGAAGGCAGATTATGCAAAACAAGACTTCATGGAAGGACCCGCAGGATATGGTGGAAGAATCACCGTGCTACTTTTCCCCGCCCAATGTTTCTATCACTTGGTTCCAGTTTTACATCGACTTTTTCGTGACACCTACATACCGCCGGTGCCTTGGCAAAAAAGTTGGGAGAGTTTATTAAGCTTCGGTCGGGATAACAAGACCATGAGCAGTACCTACAAAGCAGGCTTTTAACGCTTTGTCTAGGTATGCTCCTCGACATAGTTGACACTGAGGCCAAGAAGTTGGCTAGCTTCAAGAGAGGGTTGAACCCAAAATGCGAAAACCATGGAAATTCCACCTGGGGACACTTTTCCGTGCCTTTGTGAATGATTGCATTCATCGGGGGGCCGCGAATGCTTTGTATGTCGCATCCAAAGGCAAGAAGAGAACGTTTGAGGGAAACCCGTGACAGGCGGTGGTTCCTTTGGACGTCGTCAGAACTACCGCCCACCTACCGCGCCTTCACGCAATGTGTTCCACCACAGAAGAAGAACCAAGCTGGGAATTTCCGTTTCAGAAAGGTGATGATGACCCCTGCACAGAAAGGGAAGCCTGCATAGGGAAATGTTCCACATCTCGTGCCATTCAACCACAACAACTGCTTCAATTGTGGTAAGCCCAGGCATTTCTCCAGGTCTTGCCCGCAGCCCGGGAAGAACTACAAGCAAAGATGTGGGCAGGGCACAATTTGCCAGTGTTGAGGAAGTTCCTGAAGGAGAGACCGTGATAGCCGGTACGTGTTTAGTTAACAATCGTAGTGTTGTTGTTTTGTTTGATTCTAGGTCATCGCATTCATTCATGAGTCAAGAGTTTGCCATAAAGAATAGTGAGCAGATATCTGATCTAGGATTTGGGTATCGTATTAGTTTAGCAGGGGCTGACCAATTGACTAGACAGAGGGTCAATGATGTGAAGATTATGATGGGGGATTTAGAAATAATAACTTCCTTGATAGTCTTGCCCGGCTTGTGTTTGGATGTCATCCTTGGGATGAATTGGATGAAGAGTTGGGGAGCGATTATAGATACAGTGAATAGAGTAGTGCATTTGAAGCATCCCCGAGACTTAACTGAGCACCAGATTTTGCTACCCAAAGCCATTGACCTTAACCGTGTTTCAGCTGCCTTGCAAGTAACTGGTATCTCTGACATACCGGTAGTTTGTGAGTTTCCGGATGTGTTCCCGGAAGACCTACCTGGATTGCCACCAGATAGGGATGTGGAGTTTGCAATAGAGTTAATTACAGGGACTGCCCCTATATCCCGACGACCTTACCGAATGCCACCCAATGAGTTAGCAGAACTGAAAGTACAATTGCAAGAGTTGCTTGAGAAAGGTTTCATTAGACCTAGTTCGTCACCTTGGGGATGTCCAAATTTTGTTTGTAAAGAAGAAAGATCGACGCCGAGGATGTGTGTGGACTATAGGCCACTTAATGCGGATCGGTGGAAGAATAAATACCCTTTACCCGCATTGACATTCTTTTGACCAGTTGTCTCGAGCTAAAAGTGTTCTCAAAGATAGACCTTCGATCGTGGTACCATCGATTAAAAATCAGACCCGGGTGATATACCCAAGACCGCGATTTTCTACAGCGGTATGGTTTATAACGCAGTATCTCGGTCATGTCTTTTGGCTTGACGAATGCTCCCTACAAGATTTCATGTGTTTGATGAATTCGGTGTTTATGCCCCGAACTTGACAAGTTCGCGGGTCGTATTCATCGATGACATCCTCGTGTATTCTCGAAAATGAGGAAGAACATGCCGAGCATTTGAGGATAGTTTTGGAGAGGCTCGTGGAAACATCACCGTATGCAAAGTTCGTAAGTGTGAGTTTTGGTGAAGGAAGTGCATTTTCCGGGACATGTGTTATCCGAGAACGGATTTCGCGTGGACCCCAAGTAAGGTGCAAGAGGTGCTTTGGATTGAAGGCACCGCCAGCTTCGAGATCCGAAGTTTTCTAGGTTAGCCGGATACTATCGTAGGTTCATACCGATTTCTCCAAAATAGCTAAACCTATGACCCGATTGTTCTGAAGGAAGAGAAATTTGTGTGGACACCGGAGCTAAGCGGCGTTTCTTGGCGAACGTTGTTGACTCACGGCTCCCGTGCTTGCACAACCCGACATTCGTAAACCCTTTTTGATGTGTATTGTGACGTATGTGGTACAGATTGGGGGTGCGTACTCATGCGGGGAGGGTGGAGTCATTGGGTATGCATCGCGACACCTAAGGAAGCATGAGGTTAATTATCCAACCCATGATTTGGAACTTGCCGCAGTGGTACATGCATTGAAGATTTGGCGCCATTACTTACTCGGTAATGTATGTCATGTCTATATCGACCATAAGAGTTTAAAGTACATTTTCACCGAGGAGGAGTTGAATATGAGGCGTAGAAGATGGTTAGAGCTGATAAAGGATTATAATATCGAGTTGCACTATCATCCGGGCAAAGTCAATGTTGTCGCGGATGCTTTGAGCAGGAAATCGCATTGTTTGCTGGGACAAGTCGAATCTATGGAGGTTTTTCCTCCTATGCATCCGGCTATCCTATGCAATATTCAAGTGCAGAATGAGCTTGAAAGCCGAATTATTGAGGGCCAGAAAGTGGATAAAGGGATCGCATATATCAAAAAAAGAAATTTGAGAAAGAAACCCAGTGATCATTTTTGAGTTGATGAGAGTGGAATTCTTTGGTATGACGATCGTCTTGTCGTGCCGAAGGATTGAGAGTTGAGGGAACATATTCTAGCAGAGGCTCACTCATCAAAGATAACAATTCACCCCGATAGTAACAAGATGTATCGGGACTTGAGAACCAGATTTTGGTGGACAAAGATGAGAAAGGAGATTGCCGCACATGTGGCTCGATGTGACAATTGCCGCAGAAGTTAAAGCTATTCATATGAAGACTGCCGGGATTGTTGCAACCATTGCCAATTCCACGATTGGAAATGGGATGAGATTACGTGATGGATTTGATTGTTGGGTTGCCACATACCCGAGGATTTGATTCCATTTGGGTGATTGTGGATCGATTGACCAAAAGTTGCTCATTTTATCCCATTAATATAAGCTACTTAACCCCACCAATACGCGAGCTATACATTGCACACGCATGCCGTTTTGCACGGAGTACCTAAATCGATAGTGTCGGATCGTGGATTCAGTTGGACCAATCGGTTTTGGGAAAGTTTGCAAGACGTTTTTAGGTACCAAACTACTTCAGAAGTTCAGCTTATCACCCACAAACCACAGGCCAAATAGAACGAAAGTGAACCAAATAATTGAAGATATGTTGAGGGCGTGTGTGTTGTGTCGAAAAGGTTCTTGGGACAAGTGGTTGCCATATGCAGAGTTTTCAGACAATAATAGTTAGCAGGCTAGTATTCAAATGGCCTTTTGAAGCATTGTATGAGAGAAAATGTAGAACACCTCTGAACTGGATAGAGACAGGAGAACGACCCTACTATGGAATTGATCTAATAGATGAAGCTGAGCAGAAGGTGAGAGTTATAAAGCAAAACATGAAGGCTGCCCAAGATCGCCAAAAGAGTTATGCCGATAAGCCGTAGGAAACCCATTAGGTTCGTTGTTGGAGACTTTGTCTATTTAAAAGTGTCACCAATGAAGCGAGTACAGCGTTTTGGAGTAAAATAAAGTTAGCCTAGGTTTGTAGGCCCATATAAAAATCATTGCCACCTAAGGAGAAGTAGCATATCGCTATTTACAACTACCACATGAGATGAGAGATGTTTTCATGTCTTTCAACGCATCGTGCGAACTGAAGAAGTGTTTGAGGGTTCTAGAGGAACGAGTGCCGGTTTGGAATGTTGAGATAAATCAAGATCTAACTTATTATGAGGAACCAGCAAAAGTGCTAGACACCAAAGAAAAGAGCCACCGAGGGGCAAGGTAGTGAAGCAATACAAGATCCTTTGGGGAAATCATGGAGAGAATGACACAACATGGGAGACCGATGAATACCTCCCCCAGGAACTATCCACGCTTTTATCACAAATGAAAGTTATTTCTTCAATCAATCTCGACGAGATTCTTTTTAGGGGAAAGAT
>JADLZK010004041.1:0-53467 GCA_015847255.1 Hyparrhenia diplandra
ATATTTAGTACCACATTGCTAGTTTAGCAAGGGTGGGGAGTCAACTTATAAGCCTTTGTCTACAAACCATATCACCTTCAAGCAACCCTTTACACGGCTTGCGGATCAAAGTGTAAGCAAGGTGGTATGTATGCGCACGCCTCTAAGGGTCAGGCGTGCTATTGGAAAGCTGCGTCAAGCATGTGGTAATCGGGCTCAGCCGGGTCGCAGGTCTTTAACTTGTTAGTGGTTACCGAAGCAAGTAGGAAAATGCCGTGGATCCTTTGGGCGGCCGATTGTATCACACGGGAATCGCCGCTGGTAATCGAGCGATTCCCCGCGGTTGATCACTCGGATCGACGGAAGATACCTTAGCTGCCCTAGCACGTTAGAGCACTCTCTCGGAAGGCGGGCGGATGTTGGCTGTGTGGTATCGCAGTGCCGACCTTCGCATGCGGGCGCCACCGGCGCCGCGCGCATGTGCGCGACATGGGGGTTCATATCGGGCGCCGCGGTAGCTCAAGCGGAGTGCACGCATGGCACATGCGCCGCACCGGCGCATCGCGTGCGCAGCTGGGCAAGAGGGGAGGTCTTGGTTAAAGTTGGCGCCGACGCAGGACGTGCCGAAGTCCTTGAGGTGCTTCGTACCACCCGCCTCACATAGCGATGTGGCTCTAAAGAAGGGTCGCTGCGCGACATAGCTTATTTAGCACCACATCGCTAGTTTAGCAAGGCGAGTCTACTTATATGCCTTTGTCTACGAAAACGTATCACCGCGTTAACCCTTTGGCTACGGCTTTGGTGCATCGCAAAAGTGGGCTGCAGCGTATGTGTATGCGCACGCTCGAAGGGCCGTGCGGTGCGCGTTTCTGGAAAGCTGGGTGTCAAGCATGTGGCAATCGCTCTTAGCTCCGTCGAGTGTCTTTAACTTGTTAGTGGTTACCGAAAAGGCGTAGGGAAAAACAGCCGCGGGATCGCGCCGCGCGGATTGTATCACATCGAACTCGCGTACGCAGGATTCGCGCGGTCGCTCGATCACCGATCGACGGAAGATACCTACGCCCTAGCATGTTAGGATAAACCTCTCGAAGGCTGGCGCGGATGCTAAATACCCTCGCCCACAAGGATGTGGCCCGCTATGTAGCTTCGCGCCAAGACATATTTAAAGTACCTCACATTGCTAGTTTAGCAATATGAGTCAAACTATGTTTTCCTTTTGTCTACAAAACTATCACCTTCGTAAGTTAACCCCTTTTACACCTTGCCGCAGGACGAAAAGCGTAAAAGCAAGGTGGTATGTGTACGCCAGCAAGTAATTCTTCCCCTGAAGCGGCAAAGGCGACGCGTTTTGCTGCGTCAAGCATGTGGCATCGCCTTTAAATGGGTCGTGAGGACCTTATTTAACTTGCTGGGCGGTTACCAAAGGCGCTAGGGGAAAAACAGCCGCGGATCTCCCCGCTGGATTGTATCACACGAACCGGCCAAGCAGATCGAGGATCTCGCTGGGTTGATCACCCTGACCGACGGAAGATACCTAGCTGCCCTAGGGGCATGTTAGATAAACTCGTGGAAGGCGGCGCGGATGTTGCTGTGTGGTATCAAAGTCGACTGCACACGCGCCAGCAGGCCGCATGTGCGACACGTTCATTGCGCCAGTAAGCTCGGCTGGAGGCACCGCATGGGCAATTACGTGCCGCGACTGGGCGACGGGCGCGCGTTAAAGAGGGAGGTCTTGTTGTTGGCGCCGACGGCGACGCGCCGAAGTCCTTTTGAGGGGGGTGTTTGTACCACCGCCCACAAGGATGTGCCCGAAGGGCTCGCTACGCATTATTATTTAGCAGTACCCTTACATTGCTAGTTTAGCAAGGGTGGAGTCAACTTATAAGCCTTTGTCTACAAACCATGGCTCGCCTTCGTTAACCCTTTAAGCACGGCATGGTGACGAAAAGGGCGGTGGTATGTACGCTGCGGCACGCCTCGAAGGGGCGCGACGCTGTTGGGAAAGCGTGGGTGTCATGTGGTACCACATTGCTAGTTTAGCAAGGGTGGAGTCAACTTATAAGCCTTTGTCTACAAACCATATCACCAAGGTTAACCCTTTTACACGGATCTCCGCGCGAAAATTGTAAAGGTGGTGGTATGTGTACGCGTCCGCCCCTCGGAAGGGTCACCCTGGGCGGCTTTGGAAAGCGGGGGTGTCACATGTGGCAATCGGCTCTAGCCGGCCGAGGTCTTTAACTTGTTAAGTGGTTACCGAAAAGGCGTTAGGGGAAAAACAGCCGCGGATCTCCCCGCGGGATTGTATCACACGGGAACCGCCGTCTAATCGAGGATTCCTGCGGGTTGATCACCGGATCGGTTGAAGATACCTAGCGGCCCTAGCATGTTAGATAAACCCGAAGGCGAAGGCGGGATGTTACAGATTGATGCTAGAGAAGGCAAGGATTGATGATATGATAGATAGACTAAGAAGATATATGTTCACTTTTCATCCTTCATGTCTTAAAATTTGAGATTTGATTGTATGAACCCATGTTGATGATTGATGATGGCAGCGATGCTACCCACTTAACAAAGGTCTATTGCACTTAGGATAAAGAAGGAGCATGAGGACCAAGGGTAGGTAACGACACCAAGGAGAAGATGACACTTAACAAGAATGGATAAAGACGGATGAGGCTTATGAGGTGGACACGCCGATAATGTTCAAAACATCAAACTTCTCTTGCCTAAGATGTGATAGATAGGGTCTCTACCCCACTTAACAAAGATTGAGCTAATCCTTCGACAAAACCTTCGGTCCTCCTTTGGAACAAGAGAACACGGACAACACACAAGCAATGCAATCCCGCCTTCGCCTTCCAGAGGTTTATCTAACATGCTAGGGCCGCTAGGTATCTTCCGTCATCCGGGTGATCAACCCCCAGAATCCCCTGGGATGCAGCTCCCGCGGTGATACAACCCCGCCAGAGATCCAATCCCTGCTTTTCCCTAACTATTTTCGTAACCACTAACAAGTTAAAGACCTCCCCGAATACCTAGCCGACCAGAGGCCCCAGACATGTGACACCCCGCGAGGATGTTCCAGTTGATGCCGCACCGCACGCCCTTCCGAGGGGCGCACGCGCACACATACCACCCCTATATGTTCACTTTTCATCCTGTAAATGGGTTAACCCGGTGAGATGGTCGATGACAAAGGCTTATAAGTTGACTCCACCCTTGCTAAACTAGCAATGTGGTATAAATAGAAGCATGAGGACTTATCGGGCCACATCCTTATTGGGCCGGTGTTACGAAAACACTCAAAGGACTCGGACGCCCCCGCCGAGCCAAACTTAACCAAGACCTAATGTTCTGGCACGCATCCAAACTTCTCTTGCCTAAGACATGTGCCATGCCTCACCTCCGCAGAGCAAACACGCCGCAATGAACCCCATGTCCGCAATCCGCCCGCACGCTCCTTTGGAACAAGAAGGTCGGCTTTGATACCACCCGTGCAATCCCGCCTCGCCTTCGAGAGGTTTATCTAACATGCTAGGCGCTAGGTATCTTCCGTCATCCGGGTGATCAACCCGCAGAATCCCTGGTCTCGCGGCAGCTCCCCGCAGTGATACAATCCCGCAGAGATCCACACGCTTTTCCCCTAACGCCTTCGCGTAACCACTTAACAAGTTAAAGACCTCTCGACCGACTAGAGCCTGCCACATGTGACACCCCCCTTTCCAAAGCCGCACCGCACAAATTTCTTCCGAGGGGCGAAAGTAGCACGCTACATACCACCCCTCGCTTACACTTTCGCCCCTCCTCGTGGTAAAAGGGTTAACCCGAAGGTGATATGGTTTGTAGACAAAGGCTTATAAGTTGACTCCACCTTGCTAAACTAGCAATGTGGTACTAAATATAGCGCGCAGCCCCCATCGGGCCACATCCTTATTGGGCCGGTGTTACAATGTGCTCATGATATCAAGTTATATCAAATAGATATGAAGAGTGCATTCTTGAATGGTTTCATCAATGAGTTGGTCTATATTGAGCAACCACCCGGTTTTGAAGATGAAAAGAAACCCAACCATGTATACAAGTTGAAGAAGGCTTTGTATGGTTTGAAACAAGCACCTAGAGCATGGTATGAGAGGTTGAGAGATTTCCTCCTCTCTAAAGGGTTCAAGATGGGAAAGGTTGACACCACTCTCTTCACTAAGAAGCTTGGAGATGACTTGTTTGTGTTGCAAATTTATGTTGATGACATCATATTTGGCTCAACCAATCAAGAGTTTTGTGAAGAGTTTGCAAAGATGATGGCCAAAGAATTTGAAATATCAATGCTTGGAGAGCTCACATTCTTCCTTGGACTTCAAGTTAAGCAAATGAAGAATGGGACATTTGTCAGTCAAGGCAAGTACATCAAGGACATGATCAAGAAGTTTGGCTTGGAAGATGCAAAACCAATGTCAACACCAATGGGTACCAATGGAAGCCTAGACAAAGATGAAAGTGGCAACATGGTTGATCAAAAGCAATATCGGTCTATGATTGGAAGTTTACTCTATGCAACCGCTTCTAGACTGGATATAGCATTTAGTGTGGGCATGTGTGCAAGATATCAATCATCTCCTAGAGAGAGTCACCTCAAGGCAACAAAGAGAATTTTGAGGTATTTGAAGGGCACACAAAATGTTGGACTTTGGTATCCAAAGGGATCCAAATTTGAGCTTATTGGATATTCGGATTCCGATTATGGAGGATGCAAAATCTATAGAATGAGCACAAGTGGCACATGTCAATTTCTTGGAAGATCACTTATTTCATGTCTTCAAAGAAGCAAAATAGTGTTGCTCTCTCTCTACCCGAAGCCGAATACATTAGTGCGGGAAGTTGTTGCACTCAATTGCTTTGGATGAGGTCTACCTTGAGGGATTTTGGATTCAAATTTGACAAAGTACCATTGTTTTGTGACAATGAAAGTGCAATCAAGATGACACAAAATCCGGTTCAACATCCATGAACAAAGCACATTGATATAAGGCATCACTTCATTAGAGATCATCGACAAAAGGGTGATATTTGCATCATGGGAATTGGCACCGATGTTCAACTAGCCGACATATTCACCAAGCCACTTGATGAGAAGAGGTTTTGCATGCTAAAGGGAGAATTGAACATTATTGACTTCTCCAACATGAGTTGATGCACCCCCCCCACATATATGACATGCCTCTCCTTCGCCAAAGCAAGGTAAAAGTTGTTTGACATGGCATTCATACTATGCTAAGGACTTGTTTAGTGCATCTAGACATAACTCATGCTATAGACTCATTCATGGAAAATCAAATGATTTTAATGTATGTGTGGCACCACTATTGCTTTCTATGTTTACATGATCTAGTGGTGGCATATGACATGTTTGTGGGCTTGCAATCCGAGTGTTGAATCTAGAAAATGAGCTCATGATTGTGTAATTTAACATGGTCAAGATAACCCTTATTGATATGAGGTGTGAAGAAGCTTGTCCTTGGTTCAAACCTAATTACATGACAAGGCAAGTGTTCTAGATTGAACCACTTTGGACCATATTTGATTGACTTGATTTCTCTATTTACACCTTTTTGGTGATTGTTGACAAAGGGGAAAAAAATAAGTCACAAAGATGATTGGTAAGGGGTCAATTTTAAAATTGATCACACAAATAGGGGGAGCAAGCTCATAGACTATTTGTGCATTTGTATGTGCATGATCATGATGAGTTGTTGCATTGCAATCTTAAATTCAATATACATGATTGCTTGGTGTATGCTAGAAATTTAAACTTGAATGGTGTATTGACCTACTAGCATGCATAGGATGTATCTAGATATAGCTCACATATTATGTCTATAATGTTGATCTCATGGGGTATGTTGAGTTTTTGATGAATGTCTAGCTACAAAGATGCTAAGGACTCCGATTGGTATCACGCTTCAAAGGTCCGAATTTTTATACCTTAGCATCTCCTTTGGTAATATTATCTCTACCACAATTTCTTATCCATACATATGTGCAAAATTGATCCAAACACAAGGAAGCACATATGTAGGGGGAGCTACTATTACCAAAACCGAACCTTGAAATGTTTGTCCAACTTTGATTCATGACCAAAATGCTTTGGACAAGCAATTCAAGTTCATATTGAACTTTATTTCATATCTTTGTGATGGTTGTCATCAATTACCAAAAAGGGGGAGATTGAAATCTCATGTTTGGTTTTGGAAATTGATGACACCTTGTTATGCTAATCCTTTGCTCTAAGTGTGGTTTAAGAGATAGGATTGTATGGATGACGTGGAGCAACATGATCATGGACATGTACGTTGATGATGGACATAGTGGATCATCGAGCTCACGTGGTGGAATGGAAAGGGCCTGGAGATCAAGGCAAAGGTATAACTTGATAGGGTTTGCTTTCGGTGATCAAGACACTATAGAGAGTGTGATCACATTTAGGATAGATGGCCGACTATCAAGAGGGAATGCCACGGCTAATCCAATGAGAAAGTGCCTCTAGGTTCATGTTGACTTGCATATGCATTTAGAATCTAGTGCACTAACTTCGCCTTTGAATTTGATTGTGAAAATGCTAACACACTTGCATATGGAGATGTACTCGTGGTGGTGTTGACACATTTGCAAAGGCGGCGGTGGTTTGTGTTGACAAGAACCAATGACAAATTAAATACCGTCAACACAACACCAAAACAACCTAGAAATAGGGATTTCAACTAACATATTCCAAAGTTTTGGTGTTTATTTGGACTTGCAGGTACAAACTCATGGATGATCACTTTGGGCCAAAAAGACAAAGAAAAAGAAATAAAATCAACAAATAGAAAAAGGCCCAAAGGAGCAAATGGCAAGCCCAAACAGAAATCGCAACAAAACATCGAAACCAGGCCGGGCCCAGTCCACCATACAACTTTTTGAGCAAGGAAGACCAGCCGCCGAAGCCCGGCCAAAGCCGGCCCCGGGCAGGGTGCGCGTGCACCACCAGTGCGGCGCGCACCTGGCCGAGGCGGTTCGAGCCTAGCCGGGGGAGGCGGTTTGTTACCTTCCAAAACCGGGTGAAACCGACGTGGGATGGTCGGTTTGGCGTACATGGAAGGTTTTCCTAGGTCGGTTTGGGTGTTTTTTAGCACTTAGGTCCCTCCCCTTGTGTATAAATAGACCCCCTCTCTCCCTCTCATAAAGCAATACAAAATAAAAAGGAGAAACCAGTCCACTTGTGCAAGAGAGTAGAATTAGATCTTCTTCTTCTTCTACTTCTTCTATTTTATCTCCCAATTCTAGAGAGTGAGAGAGGGAAAGGCTAGAAAGAAGCTTGATTCTTTCTACCCGGAGTTGCCGGTTCGCCCCTCGGTGTTCCGGTTCCTAGGAGGACGGAGTGCGGACTTGTCGGGCACCCCCCGGCTTGTACCTCTCGCAAGCTACTTACACTTTGGTAAGGAGTCTTGTGATTATCTTGCGACTACTTAATTTCCTTCGTACATTTCTTAGCTGTTGTAGACTTGCGGGATTGGTAGATCGTTTCACGTTAGTTCTTGGTGGAGGAACTCTTTGACCGGGGAACCTTGGCCAACATCAAGAATCTGTGACCAATAGTGCAAACGTGGTGTTTGGACTAGCGTTCACCTACCTTTTGCGGTGCATCCCACGGTTGAGGGGGTAGGCGGCTTGGTCGTGACAAGCCTTGTCCGCCCTTTGAAATCCCCCCCACGTCGGGCCGTTTCGTAGAGCTAATTGCCGGACACCCGTCCTTTGGGCGTGGGCCGGTGCCCGAAGTGAGTAGACAATGACTTTAGGAATCACTTTGCACGGAAAACTTAGCCTATAGATACCTTTCTACTCTTAGAAAACAAACCCTTGCCTTAGGTTGACATAGACCTGAAAAAGCCACCGCGCGACCGCCCCTCGTGAAAAATATGATACCGCTACCACCGGGTGAAGTGCTACAACGGTATTTCCGTGCGCTTGCGGATCTCTCTGCGGTGCGTAAGAAACACCAACAAGCATTTTCGGGCGCCGTTGGGGGACGGTTGTCGTAGCTATATATCGAGCCGAGTCAACCTACGTGGATCGGTAGTATCCTTTAAACAAAAATACCAAAAAGAGTTCCACGTTACCCATGGAGCAACCCACTATCCAAATCCTATCCGCTCCCAAGGGCGAGCTCGTAGAACCACGCCAATCGCTGGCCAATCACGACTCCGAATATGAGCTCCGCCCGGGCTTTATAGCCATGAGTTCAGGCCCGAGCCTTTTCGTGCTCGGAATATGAAAAACCCCTATCATCACTTATGGGAGTTTGAGCAGCCTCGTGGTCGCCTCGACAATTGCGTGCATGACACATGACACGCCGAGGTGGAAACAAGTTTCCGTTCTCTCTCACCGAGAGGGCGACTCAATGGTACGCCCATAACGTAGGGTTGGTAAACGGAGAATGGGAAGAATCTGCGGCGATTCTCGTAGCGTTCTACCCGATATCGAGAATCGCGCCCCGCGACAAGAGATACTCAACTTTTGACAAATAGAGGGTGAAACCTTAGGTGCAGCCGGGACCGGTTTACCACGCTTACACGATCCGGCCCGCACTGCCCATACCAAACCACGTGCTTTTACAAAGATTTTTGGCTAGGATTGACAGGCGACCGCCTGGCCGCTTGATTTAGCCGCCGGAGGGTCATTTTCACATAAAACCACAATGAAGGAGAAGCTCTCCTAAACCGTATTCTTGAGAATACTCCTCCGCTAGAACCCATCCGAGTAGAACCCAAGCGTAAAACCGTAGGAAGTCTCTTCGGCGAAAGCCGAACCTCGTTAAAACCCTTAGAGAGACCCTCGCCGAACCGTAACACAAGGAGACCATATGCACGGATCTCCCGTTCTTCGAGGTTGACCTTACTGATCAATTCGGTGACACCTAGAAGTACGAACAATGGAAGAAACCACCAGTCCCGGCTAGCCCCGAACAGCCCCCGTGACACCCGCCCAATTTGGATGTGGCCCATGAGTGGCCTATGAGTGCCGAGTGCACATGTTAGTACCACCTTGCTAGTTGAGCAAGGGTGGAGCCAACTTATAAGCCTTTGCCTTCCGTACCATATCACCTTCGGGTTAACCCTTTACACGGCGAGGGGCGAAAGTGTAAGCAAGGTGCTATGTGTACGCTTGCGCGCCCTCGGAAGGGCGCGGCGGTGTGGCTTTGGAGGGCGGGTGTTACAAGTGGTATCAAAGCCGACCTTCGCGGCCACGGGCGCGTGGCGGCCGAGGCGCGGCATGGAGGTTCATTGCGCGTGTAGGCTCTCGCGGAGTGCACGGCATGGCACATGTGCCGGCCCCGACGCACGGTCGCGTGTGCCAAGAGGGGAGGTCCTGGTTAAGTTGGCGCTCGACGAGGACGTCGAGTCCTTTGAGGGGGGGTGTATGTGACACCCGGCCCAATTTGGATGTGCACCTATCCTTTCACCATATAGGCATTGTAATTCTTGAATCATGGAAGCTTGAACACCATGTGTTGTCATTCGTCTTTAAATCATCCTTTGTTATTAGTTCTTGCATTCGTTGATGTAAGACTAAAAAGTTTATCATCATCCTTTCTTGCCTTGTATCATCCATAATCTCCTTTTGCCATTGACATTTTGGTTTACCACCTTTGATGGACCTTCACCATTTTGCATGCTCATCTTATAGTGTACAAACCAACCTTGCATATGGGCTTAGTCTTCCGAATGCTTGACGGATGACTAATTCTTTACCTTCCATTTCTTGGAAAATTTCAAATATGTCATTCTTTTGATATATTTCATGCTTCATGGAAAATTGACTTTGGAGAATAGTTTTCATCTTTGCTTGTCTTGCTTAATGCAACCTTGTCATTCGCTTAGTCCTCCAATTTTAAACGAATGACCAATATTCATTTTTCTTTTCTACCAAAAATTTAAATATTGTTCCTTTGCAACATCTCATGCCTCTTCAAATCAAACCTTGAAGATCAATCATAATCCTAAGGAAGTTGCTTATGCAAAATCCAAAAGCTTTTCATGTTGTCTCCTTGTGATTCTCGAAACACCTTGATAATCTACTTTATCTCGTATCCCAAGTCTCTCCGAATCTCGGGGACGAGATTCTTTTTTAAATGGGGTAGATTTGTCACACCCCAAAAATTTCTGATTTTGGGTTGTGAATAGAAAACACTAGAGTAATTCTTGATCTTTCCCAAAGTTGATGGGTTGTTACTTGTTTTGATGTTTTTGAGTGGGTCTAAAGTTTTTTGAAACGCGATTAGTGCAACGACCGTCCCCCTTCTCGCGTGTTTTTCGTCTTTTTCTATTCTCTATTTATTCCTTTGATGAAAGTTTCTAAAATCCTTTGTATCCTACTCGAAACCATTCCTTTGTGGTCAAGCTTCATAAATCCACCTCCTAAAATATTCGAATGACTTTTTCTCGGATTTTTCTGAGTCTTTTTCTCATTTTTCTTTAGGCTTTTCTCATTTTTCTAAGGTCATCTCAAATATCTTTTTTATGAGCTCCAATTACTTTAATTGGGTTCATCTTTGTCCAATATGTCTCTGGGAATTTTCTCGGGATTTTTGGAGCCTCAGGAGTATTTTTTTAAAGGCCCAATATTTGTGTTCCCTAATGGGCTTTATTGTTTTAGCCCATGAGCAAAGGTGGGAGGTGCAATATCAATTAGTACCATATTGCTAGTTGATATGGAGGTAGGGAGTTTTCCTCCCTATATATTTGTACCAAGCCTCCCGGAAATAGACACAACATAACAACTACAATTGGGAGTTTCAATTAGAAAATCCTAAAGTAGTAAAATAGTATTTTCCTCTTTCTCACCGCCGCGCCGCCGTTCCTCGTCGGGTAGGAAGGAGCCCCGGCCGAGCCCCTCTTCCCTCCCATCGCGAGCAACAGCCGGGCGGCCATGGCTGTCATGGAGCCATGGTGGTCACGAACCAGCCCAAGGTAGAAGATCAAGGTATTTACGAGTTTGCCACTGCACAGTAATTACAAGATTGCCATCCAGTTTATAATCTCCACCGTTTTCGCCGTTTTTAAGTCGGATTTGAGTCGTTGAATATGCGTTAGAATCGTATCGCCTTGCTCTTCGCAGTAGTGCTGATGTTATTCATGAAACTTATTTGTAAATTTATTTAATTAAATGCAATTTGATTAATGCTTTATGTAATTCATTCTCTAATTAAAAAGCAATATAGATTTTATATCTCGGTGTGTTTTATATATAAAATGTTAACATGATTAATTGCTTCTACAAATGTGTTTACAAATAATAATTTGTTTAGTTTAAACACATCGCATGCCATACATCTCTTAGTTGCATTCGCATATATATTATTTATTATTTTTCAAAGATAAAGTTTAACTTGATTAAATTTATATGGCATGTTCATAAATAAAATATGATTAGATCCAACTCAATTTTGAATTCAATTATGATGTGACTAATCTGAATTAATTCTATTCACATGATTTTTTCTCAATTAAAATAAATAAAGCATGTAGTCTTTTATTTCCTTCCATGATTTAAATCGCCGGGTAGTCGATTTCCTTTTTTTATCGATAGTTTAGTTATCGGTGTGTCATGCGTTCCCTCGATCGTAGCAACGAAGTTCTCTCTTAGCACGTTGTTTTCGAACTCTTGCTCTATTGTTCTTAGATGTCTTTATTTGTTGCTTGTATGTTGCCCGTGTGTGGTACTTGCTACGAGTAGAACGAGGACCGCTTGTGAGCACTTAAGGTCGAAAGATAATGATCGGGAGCAAAGGATCGTAAAGTTGGATCAAATATAAGAGGCAAGTATAGTTTTGGGATTTGTTAGCTTTAAAACCATGATCTTATGACTTGCTTAATGTTTATGCATCGAGCGTTAAAAATGAATTGTTGATAACATGGTTCATAGGGCGAAAAAGAGCTATGTTTTGTTTATGATGCTCTTAGCTCTCCATAAGGACTTATCCTTTGGCAAAATCCGGGATTTACCGCATACAGCCTATGGGGGGCTACATGGCTCGGCTTTAGTCGTTCAAGGGCTTTGGTTAACTTTGTTGGTGGTTTGCCGTAATTGGGAGAAACGGGTTGTAGCTCTGTTGGCCACTAATATTGTTAGGTAAAACCCTTGAAAGGTTTTATGTGGGTTTTCGGTGTTGTGGAGGTTCTAGAGCCCATGCGGTGGAAATTCATGACCCGTAGTGAAAGTGTACTCCTCTGCCAAGCAGAGTTAAAAAACGGATATATCACCGTGTTCGCGGTTATGAACGGCCCGGAAAACCGAGGGAAGGATTTACTTTTCTGTTGATGATGTTGTTTATGATATAATCGTTGCTACATGCTTATTATATGGTTCATGTTTTATCGATTCATGCTATTCATTATTTATGTTATATTGATCATGGGTTTTTGGGTAGATAATTCCTAGCTATATTTGCGGAGTTCGACATGGACTCACTCTTTGCTATTCCCCCACACCTCGGGAAGAAGTTAGGCTTGTGATCAACCGGTCGGTCGGTCCCTCGTGGAGTCCACACTAGAAGATCGAGTGTCTTTCCGCCCGCCTCGCTAGCCGAGGTTATGTCTTTTATATTATGTTTGTTATATTTAAGCATTGTGAATTGATACTCTATTTATTTGTAAACTATATGTGAGATTTGACTTCCGGGGCTCACATATAGCATCATCCGGTTTTGTTCTTAAAACTGGGTGTTACTGACCCTGGATAAAACTTTCCTCCGTGAGTCTATTAAGGAGCTAACAGCCTATAATGAGCACGGAATGGTTGAGAGAGGAAGGACCCTCTTTCAAGAAATTCGGATAAGTGGCCCCTCTACACCAATCCATTGCGTATATCGTGGAAGTTTGGTGGAAGTCATGTATAACCCTACCGTGGGGATAAACATAATGTCCGAAACCTTTACACAAGCTTGTGTCGAGGAAGCTATTAGGACCCCCACAAAGACGGACCTTGCGCATAGCACCACGAACCACCATTGAATGCCGTGAGGTTATACATGAACAAATCTTCCCCGCATAAGGATGTCAAGTTATCTCCGGACTTTCATGTTTTTGATATCCGAGACTTCGACATCCTAATCGGGCATCCCTTGAGAAGATTCTTGATCTACCAACATCAGGGGATTTAGATGTCACACTCGGGAAGAAAAAGCTTTCTATCCCGCTTACTCGAGCTAAAAACTTCGGAATGTAACCCCTTCCTTGAGTACGACACGCCCGAGGAGGAGGTCATGGGAGTTATGCTATATGAGAACCCGTAAAATGGACCTTGAAAAAGACGCCCAATTCTTCATTGAAGAAGAGGACGATTCAGGGGAACTCATAGAACTTCCCAAAGAGGAAGAGCTAACTCGGCCTCCGCTTGAGCTTAAACCCCTACCCCCAGGCCTACGCTATGTCTTCCTAAACGGCGATTCACAAACACCGGTCATCATAGCGATAAACTTAGTGACCGGGGAGACTACCCCACTCATAGCCGTTTTAGAGAAACACTGGTCGGTCTTCGGGTATTCCCTTCAAGATTTGAAAGGGGTAAGCCCAACACTATGCACACATCACATACCTATTGACCCCCGACAAGCATTCCCCATCATGCGAACCCCAGCGCGGGCTCAATAATGCGATGCGTGAAGTCGTGAAGAAGGAAGTTCTCAAGCTTCTTCACACCGGGATTATCTATCCCGTACCACACACGCTGATTGGGTTAGCCCGCCCAAGTGGTCCCTAAAAGGGAGGAATGACGGTCGTTGAGAACGCTAAAAACGAACTCATTCCACAAAGACAAGTCACGTGGTGGAGAATGTGTATTGATTACTGAGAAAACTTAACAAGGCAACAAAGAAAGATCACTTCCCGCTGCCCTTTATTGATGAAATGTTGGAGCGGTTAGCTTAAACACTCTTTCTTCTGTTTCCTTGACGGGTATTCTGGCTACCACCAGATCCCGATCCACCCCGATGACCGAGCAAGACCACGTTCACATGCCCATACGGAACCTATGCCTATCGTAGAATGTCATTTGGGCCGTGTAATGCGCCGCTTCTTTTCGCCGGTGCATGATGTCTATCTTCTCGACATGATCGAAGAAATCATGGAGGTCTTCATGGACGATTTCTCCGTCTATGGTAAGACCTTCGAAAGCTGTCTGAAGAACCTAGACCGGGTCTTGCAGCGATGCCAAGAAAAGGACCTGGTACTTAACTGGGAAAAGTGCCACTTTATGGTCCGAGAAGGCATCGTTCTTGGGCACCTCGTGTCCGAGAGGGGGATAGAGGTAGACAAAGCTAAGATAGAAGTTATCGAAAAGCTACCACCCCCAGTGAACGTCAAAGGTATCCGTAGTTTCCTAGGCCACACAGGGTTTTATAGAAGATTCATAAAAGATTTTTCGCAAATCGCTAGACCTCTTACGGCCCTGCTAGCCAAGGATGTACCCTTTGACTTCACAGATGAGTGCTTGTATGCTTTCGAAACCCTAAAGAAAGCACTCATCTCGGCTCCGATCATCCAACCCCCGGATTGGTCGTTGCCATTTGAAATCATGTGCGATGCTAGCGACTACGCTGTTGGTGCGGTCCTAGGCCAAACCAAGGACAAAAGCAGCATGCCATCGCATATGCTAGCAAAACTCGACAGAGCCCGGCTTAATTACGCCACGGACGTAAAAGAGCTCGGCGGTAGTCTTTGCTATCGAGAAGTTTCGATCCTACTTAGTGGGCGCAAAGATAATCGTTTATACAGACCATGCCGCCCTTAAGTACCTTCTCACCAAAAAGGATGCGAAACCTCCCCGATCCGCCGGATTCTTCTACTCCAAGAATTTGATATAGAAATAAAAGATAAAAAGGGAGTAGAAAATACGGTTTTTGAGATCATTTGTCGCGTATGCGGTAACTAACATGCAGGAACCACCAATTAACGACTACCTGCGCGACGACATGCTACTCAAGGTGTCGCGACTTCAACCCATGGTACGCAAACATTGTGAATTACATGGTTGCAGGATACGCATGCACCACACCGGGAGAACAAGCGGAAGCTCCAAATGGAGAGCGGCGGCACCTATGGGATGACCCATACCGCATGCGGGGTGTGTGCGGACGGCTTCTTCGAGAAGATGCGCACCCGGGGAGGAAGGAATGCAGATCATCGAGAAATGTCATGCATCTCCCCACAGGGCATCCGGGAGTATTTCGCACACAAGCCAAAAATTTGGCAAAGGCGGATTCTTCCGCCGACGATGTATGACGACACGAAAGAGTTCATCGAAGATGCTACAACCGCCGGAAGACGTGGAACATCACAGCTCGTGATGCAATGCCCCTACACTACAACCTTCAAATAGAAATATTTGATGTGTGGGGCATTGATTACATGGGGCCATTCTAGAAGTCCCATGATTGCAAGTATATCCCGGTGGCGATGAGACTATGTGTCAAAGTGGGTAGAGGCAATACCATGCAGAGCTGCTGATGGCAAGCACGCACGCAAGATGTTCCATGAAATCATTTTCCCCCGTTTCGGAACGCCACGCATGGTGATCAGTGATGGAGGATCGCATTTTAAGGACAAGTCATTCGGGGCATTCTTGAAAGAGCTCGGCACTCGCACAATATCGCTACCCCTTATCATCCGCAAACCGGCGGGCAAGCCGAAACCTCCAATAAACAAATCAAGAACATCCTGCGTAAGACGGTCAACGAGATGGAGAAGGGTGGAAGAATAAGCTACCCGATGCTCTCGGGCATATCGGACAAAGATACAAAGCCCCCCATCGGCATGTCACCTTACCACACCGGTCTATGGCAAAACTTGCCATTTACCGGTTGAGTCGAACACCAAGCTCATTGGGCCATCAAGAAGTGGAATATGGACGCCGACTCGCCGGAAAGAACCGTCGAGACAAATCTCCGAACTAGAAGAATGGCGAGAGAAGGCGTACCCAGTGCAAAGCTCTACAAAGAATGCACAAAAAGATGGCATGATCACGCGATTAAACTCAAAGAATTCACCACGGAGACAAAGTACTCCTATTCAATTCCCGGGTGAAATTATTCGCGAAGGAAAGCCGAGAAGCAAATGGAAAGGACCGTATAATCGTCATCAACACAACGCCACATGGCGCGATCACAATTCAAGATGACGCGGTGAGATACAAAAGGTAAACGTCGGCGTCTTAAGCTTTTCTTCGAGCCAAGACTGATCTTAACCAAGAGCTCGATAGAATAGATTTATGCTTTGAGAATTAATTTATAATGATCAGCATTTATAAAAAAATAATAATAATAGTAATAATTATATTTATTTATAATAATAGTAAAACATAAAAAGTTATCTATGTAGTTTTTAATTAAGTATTTGCCTTTTTTATTTTCCTTTTTTTCTATTAAATTTATGCTTTGGTCATTTGCTACACAAAGAATATTAACTTTCTAAATTAAATCAAAGCATAAACTATTTTCAAAATTCAAATTTGAGAATCAATTAGAGATCAGCAAGAAAGGAAACGTTTCTCGCGGCAAACCCCAGTTCAAAACTTTTTTAAAAGGAAAACGAATGTGGACTAAAGCTTCGACGTGGGGACGCTGGGTGGTGCGTGTAAGCACCACCCGGTGCGCCCGCACTGGCCGGCCGGCCCGTTCGGGCTGGGATTTCTCCCATCACCTTCCTCTTTCTCACAACCCGCAATGGTGAGGTGCGCTCCGCGAGATTTTAACCCTGCCAAAACAGAGAGAGGAGTGTTTGTCCTATATAATCCACCCTCCTCCTCTCCATTCTTCACACCTCTCCTTCTTGCTCTTCTCCTCCTCTCAAATTCTCTTCTTCTAAGCCAAAAACAAATGCAATGGCAGACCATGCCCGTACCCTCTACAACTCCTCTCGTTCACTTTGCTCTCTCAATGAGGATGACTTGATCTTCCCTAGTGACGAGGTGGAACCATCCTCTGTCGCCCCTCTTGCCGTGCTCCCCGCCCCACGATACTCATCCGCTGGAGGGAACACCATGTGTCCACGGGCAGATCCGTGACATGCAAGAGTATCCTTGGCGCCCACCCGCCCCACGGTGGGCACCCCGGGCATCAAGAGGAAGGAGCCCGGCACCGGGCATCCGTACTTCCTCAGAGACGTCCCTCCTTCCACACCTCCGACTACGTTATTGCATAATCGTTGTTTCCGGTGTCGACATGCCCACGGGAGGACGTGGAAAGGGCTTATGAAGAAGCCAACCCCCGCTCCGCCGACATCTCCAAGTGCTCCACCACGTATCCCTCGGGCGAATCCTAGAAAGGCCCCGAATGTTGTTGAGAGTCGCCGAGTAGCTTAAGGTCCTTTGAGGGTACCCCGTGCAGCACCTAGGAAGGCTCCTAATGTTTTCGAGAGCCGTCCGAGGGTACTCCGTCACTAAACACATTTGGGAGTAGCACGGTTCCTAAGGTCCCTTCGCTTAGCAACCTTAAACGCTAGAGTTAACTCTCTAAACAAGCTAGCGAAAAACTTAAACGCAGAGGTAGAAGGGGCAGATTTAGAGAACGCCGATATCGAGGAAAGAACTAGACTCTTTTTTCGCCTAAACTTCAAGACTAAGCTAGCTAGGGTCGCTAGAGCGGCTAATGCAGAGCGCCCCACGCAGCCAGCTTAGAAGTGCTCTACCTCTTTATCAATAATTAGGCGCGCACTAGTTTAATTTTCGTATTTCCCTTCCTATTATTTTGTAATTCCTTCAAGTGTGCGCCCAGTTTTTTAAAATAATTATAAATTCAATAAAGTTTTATTATTATGTTGTTGTCTATGTCTCCACTTGTTTTTGTCCTTGTGCAAAAAGAAAATAAAAAAATAGGTACAAAAACAAGTGTGGGGAGGTTCGCAAGTCAAAGGTACGCAATTTATTAAAATTAAATTTTGACTTGTGATCTATCTTTAAGTGCTAAAACCCTGAACCAAGTTAGCAAAACTCCATCTCTATATCTACCAATTGATACATGGCATGCATACATTTTATTCCTCGCCGTAATACCAAGCTTTTGTTAAAACAACTACTCATCCCGAAAAAAACCCGATTCATGTGGGTCGCATATGCTCTATCTAGTCTAAGTTGTTGCCAAATATGATATGGTACAAATGGATTTGCTATGACTTTGTCCGTAAGAGAAACTCAACATCCGAGAATCTATTCTTTGAAAAAGAGAAATGTCTTGGGCTATGCTAAAAAAAAATGAGATGAAAATGGACAAGTGTCCGAGGGCGAGTAGAGCCCACATCTCTAAAAAAAAAAAAAAAAGAGAGAGAAGAGAAAAGAAGAAGAAATGAGATGAAGAATGGGCAAGTGTCCAAGGGCGAGTAGAGCCCACATCTCTAAAAAAAAGAGAGAAAAAGAAAAGAGAGGAAATAAAAGACAAAAGTCTAGGGCGAGCGCAGAGCCCACCTCCAAAAAAAAAAAAATTATAGCAATAAAGCCCATGCCCATGAAAAAAAAAATAAAATTTTATCTAAATAAAACCCCGGATAAAAAGTTGATCAAAAAGGATGAATGATAAGCACCTCTCGTTATAACCATTCTATCCGGCAACCACCCAAGGCTTGGAGAAAAGCTAGGAAGCCCCACTACGATGAAAGGTAATAAAGGGTGGGAAAATGCTCACAAGGCAAGTAAGGCTTGGGATAACATGTATGCAAGCTTACATCTTGGAGATTGAACCACTTTAGTCCCTCGTGCCTTCACCGAGGGGACAGTAAAGGGCTAAGTGTGGGGAGTTTGTTGACGGTAACCAATGACAAATTAAATACCGTCAACACAACACCAAAACAACCTAGAAATAGGGATTTCAACTAACATATTCTAAAGTTTTGGTGTTTATTTGGACTTGCAGGTACAAACTCATGGATGATCACTTTGGGCCAAAAAGACAAAGAAAAAGAAATAAAATCAACAAATAGAAAAGGCCCAAAGGAGCAAATGGCAAGCCCAAACGTAAATCGCAACAAAACATCGAAACCGGGCGGGCCCAAATCCACCATACAACTTTTTCGTGAGCAAGGAAGACAGCCGCCGGGGCCCGGGCCAGGCCGCCCCGGCAGGTGCGTGCGCACCACCTGTGCGGCCGCCGCACACGGCCAAGGCGGTTCGAGCCCGGCCTTCGGGAGGCGGTTTGTTACCTTCCAAAACCGGTGAAACCGACGTGGGATGGTCGGTTTGGCGTACATGGAAGGTTTTCCTAGGTCGGTTTGGGTGTTTATTAGCACTTAGGTCCCTCCCCTTGTGTATAAATAGATCCCCTCTCTCCCTCTCATAAAGCAATACAAAATAAAAAGGAGAAACCAGTCCACTTGTGCAAGAGAGTAGAATTAGATCTTCTTCTTCTTCTACTTCTTCTATTCTATCTCCCAATTCTAGAGAGTGAGAGAGGGAAAGGCTAGAAAGAAGCTTGATTCTTTCTACCCGGAGTTGCCGGTTCGCCCCGGTATTCCGCGGTTCCTAGGAGGACGAGAGTGCCGAACTTGTCGGCACCCGCCCGGGCTTGTACCTCTCGCAAGCTACTTACACTTTAGTAAGGAGTCTTGTGATTATCTTGCAGCTACTTAATTTCCTTCGTACATTTCTTAGCTAGTTGTAGACTTGCGGGATTGGTAGATCGTTTCACGTTAGTTCTTGGTGGAGGAACTCTTTGACCGGGAACCTTGGCCAACATCAAGAATCGTGGACCAATAGTGCAAACGTGGTGTTTGGACTAGCGTTTCACCTACCTTTTGCGGTGCATCCCACGGTTGAGGGGGTAGGCGGCTTGGTCGTGACAAGCCTTGTCCGTCCTTTGAAATCCCCCCACGCTCGGGCCGTGTCAGAGCTAATTGTGGGACACCGTCCTTGGGCGTGGGGCTGCGTCCCGAAGTGAGTAGACAATGGACTTTAGGAATCACCGCACGGAAAACTTAGCCTATAGATACCTTGCTACTCTTAGAAAACAAACCTTTGCCTTAGGTTGACATAGACACGAAAAGCCAACGCGCGACCGTCCCTCGTGAAAAATACGATACCCCGCTACCACGGGTGAAGTGCTACAACGGTATTTCCGTGCGCTATGATCTCTCTCGTGTGCGTAAGAAACACCAACAGTTTGTAGGGTTGAGTTGGGTTTGGGAACCGCTCAAATTCGGCGCTTTTGAGAAAATGAGATGCATATTTTCTATTGTGCCGGGATGCAACTTGTCGAGATTTCTTGCTTACCCCGTGCTCAAGTTGGTATACTTGTTGGGAAGCAAGTTGGAACAAAGGCGACTTCGATCGACATACCGTGGAAGACCGAGAAGAAATGGCAACAAGATGACGTTTTTCACAGAAACCGCCGACCGGGCGCTACGACCGGACGGACCGGACGCCGGCTTCATGACCGGAGCGCCCCGGCCGGTAATTGTCCGGCCGATTCGGTAAGGTCTAGAATCGGGCATTTTGCCGACGTCGGCGCGCCCCGGCCACCGGACCGGACCACGGCGACCGGACGCATGGTTGAGGCTTGTCGGCGGTGGTACCAAGGCGTTTGTCTTTTTCTCGGGACTCTTGACCGGACCCATGGGCGAAGGCGTCGGCCACCGACCGGAAGCGCCCGGCCAACCCCGACCGGGTGCCCCCGGCCGCTGCAGAAAAGTGTGGTTTGAACTCCAACGGCTCCATTTGTGGGTGGAGCCTATATATTTGTGTGTGGCCGGTTCTTTGAGCTCTCTCTTGCTCCTTTGAACATTCTAACACACTTGTGAGCCAAAGAAACTCCCCTCCACTCATCTCTCTTGCCTAACTTCGATCTTTGGTGAGATTGAGTGAGATTCCAAGTGCATTTGCTTGTTGCTTGCATCTAGAGGCACTTGATTGTTGGAGGAGCTGCGGGATTCTTGTTATCTTGGGAATTTGCTTGGTTCCCTAGCGGCTTGGAGCTTGAGGTGGTGTTGAGCTCGATTGGAGCTTGTTCGAGGCCACACCGGTGGACTTGTGAGGGTTCGTTCCTTACCCCACGGGAGATTCGCGAAAGGAGCACTAGTGGATTGCTCGTGGCTTGTGAATCCTCTCTTGTGATTGGTGTGCTTGAGCTCCCACCGGGGATTTGGCACCGTGCCATTGTTGACGGTAACCAACTACGGAATTTAAACGTCAACATTCTACCAAAAAGGGAGTGAAACTATACATTATCATACTCATATACATTTATTACTCACATATTTCCACTTGTAGTGTCCAAAATGTATTTTGTAGGATTTATAATAAAACAAGTGGAAATACGGCCAAAAGGCGTGACCCTAGAAAGCGTATTCTTGGAGAACATCAAGCCCAGGGGTAAATTGGACCAAAACGCCAAACATGGGCCGAGCAAACACCACCAATAAACATTTCAGCCCAACAACGCCACCCCGCTGAAGCTCGGGCCGGGCCGAGCCTGGGGGTGCGGCCGCGACCAAAGTGCGCCCCGCGCCCCCCCCCGAGGCTGTTCGAGCCCAACTTCGGGGAGGCGGTGCCATTAGTGCTGAAACTGGCGGTGCGCTGGTGGGATTGCAGGTTCAGTGTACCTAGACGTGTTCCTTAGGTCGGTTTAGGTACTTTTGTCACTTAGCCCCCTCTCTCATGTGTATAAGTAGCCCCCCTCTCCTCCTCTCTCACACACACAACCAAGGAAGTCTCTCCCTCTCCTCTTAGAGAGCTCTTCCCTCTACTCTTCTACCTCACTCCAATGGGCTTAGGCTCACACTAGTAGTAGAGTGATCGGTGGAGGAGAGATGTGAGGGTCGGGAGCGAGGAAGTGCCGGACTTGTCGGTGTCTCCCCGGACTTGTACCTCGGTGGATTCAAGCTTAGCTCCTTCACGGGATCTTGGCTAAGTGAGCACCCTTGGTTCCGATAATCTTTATTGTCTTTTGTTTATCCAAGATTCATCTACTTGTTTGCGGGATTGATAGTCGTACCTTCGGGGCGGAACTCTAGTGGTGGAACCCTTTGACCAGGGAACCTGGCAAACACTGGAGTGATAATCACTTGCATAGACGTGGTGTTTGGGCTAGTGGTTCTCTATCTTTTGTGGCTCATCCTACGGACGAGAGGGGTAGGCGGCAGGGTCGTGACAGCCTTGTCCGTCCCTTGTAATCCCCCCACGTAGTTGGTGAGGTGTAGTGCCAATTGCCGGACACTGACCCGGTTAGGGCGTGGGCCGAAGCCCGAAGTGAACAAGTAGCTCTGGAGACTGGCTAACCAAAGACCTTAAAGGTGTAGGAATCCTTCTCGATAATTCTCGCCATCTTTGGTCTTGTGTGTCCTTGGGCGAACTAGTTAGGAGAGAGTACATCCGTTCCCTGTGGAAAATACGATACCGTAAATATTTCCGGGTGAAAGCTACAACGACAACCTCAGACGCTTATGGATTCTTCTCGCGACGTTAAGAAATGTCAACAAGCTTTCTGGCGCCGTTGCCGGGGAACGGTTGCTATTATCTTCGAACCTAGTTTGTCCTCGTATCTATCTAATTAAAAAAATCAAAATAGTTATTTGTTTTCTTTTTCCAAAATGAAGCCCACACCTTTTGAAAATCCTTCTGCTTCAATGGAGGAGTTCACAGAGCCACAATCTTTTTCAAAACCAAAACTTTCATCTGGCTATGAACTCCCTCCATATTTAAAAACCATTGTTCGGGCAGACCCTTTCTCTGGCTACCCCATCGAAAACCCTTGTAGTCACCTCCGAGATTTCGAGGATATATGTGCATGCCTAAGCATTCCTGGCATGACACAAGAAACTCTCATGTGGAAGTTGTTTCCGTTCTCCCTCTTAGGGAGGGCAAAACAATGGTACACTAATGACGTAGGAAGTTTGAATGGGGATTGGGAAGAACTCAAAGACAATTTTTGTCTAGCATTTTTCCCCATCAACACCCTACCAAGGACAATCCTCGATTTCGAGCAGGATGAGAAGGAGTCCATAGGTGCAGCCTGGGCTAGGTTTGCAATGTTAATACATGATAGCCCATACTTGTCATTATCCGATAGTGTGCTTTTGCATATCTTTTGTTCGGGTCTTGACATAGACGCTGTCCTATGCCTTGACATGACCGCCGGAGGGTCATTTTCATGTAAACCTACAATGGAACGGAGGAGAATCCTTGATAACATCCTAGAGAAGCATGCTTCTCCCATTGTAGAACCTACTCCCCTCCACAACAAGGGCATGTCAAGTTTTGAGGAGCCCTCATCAGTCGAACCATACCATGTACCACCAATAGAACCGACTGTTGAGCCCTCTCCCGAACCACAAACACCGAAGGAAGGGATGCTTTATCCTTCGTAGTTCCCGGTCAAATTCGAGGATCATGGGAGAACCTTGAACCTTCTATGGCATGAATGGAGCAAATGGAGCACATCTCCTTCTAAGGAAACTTCCTCTAACATGAAACCTTCAAAAGAATGGTTAATGGAGGTGAAACGTTCTTCTGAAGCAATTCAGATCCTTTCACCTTCCATGACTATATCTTGTTCATTACGAGGAAAATCCTTAGATGCCCTACACAACCCATAGTCGAGGCAAATATCATGTCACAATATCTTGCGGAAACCCTTTTGGGTAATATGCCGCTAGCCTCGACCGATAGACTCTTCAAGGGTCAGTTCGGCCTCATCTTTGCGTGTTGTGGGATTGCTAGGGCTGTGCCAATAAAAATTCATGAAACCAAGGTTCACTTAAACTTCTATATCTATCCCATCCTCGACTTTGATCTTCTCATAGGCTACCCTCTAGAAAATATTTTTCACGAAAAACCTATAGAGGAGAGCCATGATGAGAAGTTGGGAAAGATCGCTTCTGCCTCTCACCTTGTTATCCCAAAGGCGAAGCATCTTCCCAACCAAAACCTATTCGAGGAGGCGATGTTCATAACCCCATTCGATTCACCTAAGTCGCTTTTGCATCTTAGTGAAACAAAGCACCCATCGCCCTCACTCGAACACAAGGCATGTCCCTTCGGCCAACAAAATGTTGTTCTTGACAATGGTCGAGATACAACATTTTTCCTTCATGACATATCTTTTGAGGATAAAAACTCATGTGCCATGGACATGCACGAAGCAACAACTCTTGAGACCAAGCACGAACCTGCCATTGAGCATGTTGAGTATTCATTCAAAACTTCTCATAATACATGCTCCACTTTGGAACCTCTAGAGTTTGTTTTGCTTCTAGCCGAGTGCTTCTACGATGATCACAACCACCTTTGGATCTTCGTTTGCCAAACTCTATGAGAGGATGGTTGTGGATGCTTATGTTTATCATAAACATTGCAAGTCTCATAGTAGCACAATGACGCTAACCTTGCAGCCTTAAACATAAATCGCCGACTTCTTAGTGGTGAGGTTGGGAACTTCACCACCGCTCATAGTCGCAAGAAGAATTCCACGGTCAAGCTTATGACCATAAATGAAGCACCGCCAGAGATACCCCAGGACTATCATAATAATAATAATAAAATATACTTTTATTATTTTCATAAAAGAAAAAAATAATAATAAATAAAAAACCCTCCTACAAAAAAAAATAAATAAATAAATTTTATATCTCTTTTTAAAAAAACAATAATAATAAATATTTTTTCATAAAAAAATAATAAATAATAATAACAATATAATATCTCTTTCTCTTATCAATAAAAGCAAGAACATGTTATCAAGTTAGTATGCACCTTCTGGGTATTCTTGTTGCTAACCATTTCAAGTGAAGATCGATTAAGAAGAACAAAGAGGCATGCGACGCCGAGAACATGGGGCCACATCAACAAAAAAAAAAAAGAGAGAAAGAGAAAGAAAGCTATGATGCTCATGGGAGATGGAACATGCTCAAAAGGAGACCCGGACCTTGCACACTTGACTTTTACAAAAAAGTCCAAGTGTGGGGAAGGATGGTGACACTCTCAAAGTTCCATACACACCAAGGCATCATATAAAAAGATGATGGTGAATAAAGATGATGCCGGGCCCGCCTTGGCGAAAAAAAGAGTATTGCCGAAGAGAAAAGAAAAAAAGAGAGTGTTTACAAAAAGAAAATAAAAAATATATAGAATACAAAACAAAACAATAAGAGAAGAGAGGAGCAGGTTGGCCCCACATGGCCAAGACAAATACCAATGTGCTGCCTGACTCCACCCCTCATTGCTTCAACAAGCAAGAAGGTCTCTCCTCTCATCCTTTGCTGCTACCATCAAGGCCCATGGCCTGCACATACATCGTGTGTGTGTGTGTGGCCTAAGCCTTGAGAAGCACCTGGATAGAGCCATCATGCAAACCGTGGCAACAAGTTCAATGTTTCATCCACAAATACTGTTGGTAAGTATATCCAGGTATGCAAAGGAAATAAGCGTTCACCAACTCCCATGCTCATATTCTTGTCTCCATGAAGATAAAACTCCATACTTTCCATGTTTGTGTCATATGCTTTGAGTTTGGATGTACCCTACATGGTACCATGTACATCCATAGGCCTTTTACATTGAGCATGGTGCTTAGGGTAAAATGATCTCCTTTAATCAAACTTTGACATGGTGTTGGAGTTTGGTTAATGAACTTAGAGCTTTGTTGTCATGATCTATGGAAGTACTTTATGTTGGAGACGAATCAAGGCTATGCTTACACTCCTTTATGTTCGCCTTGCTTGAGTGATGTTGAATTGAACAAATAAAATAACATAAAATAAAATAAATAATCCCAATAAAGGCTCTACGGTGTTCAAGACGGTAGAGCCATGTGTTTGTTTTCTTTTGTTTTGTTTTCTGTGTTTAAATAAAACCAGGTACAAGGACCAAGTGTGGGGGAGATCTCCTAAACACAATGAACAAACTTCTAAGACCTCCCCAACACAATGCACAAACACCAGGCAATTCATGATGGAGAAGGATGACACGAACGACCACTATTAACTCCTTCCTCTTCAAAAGACAAGCTTGGGGGGAGCCTCCAACCACGCGACCAATCACAACTCAAATCATTACGCGCACAAGCTAGCACAACCTTGAAAGGTAAGTAAAAAGCTAGCTTGGGGGAGGACTCCAAGAAAGGTAACCCGCATCTCACATTTTGATTATATTCTCTATCTTATGAAATGATGAGTTATGCTAAAAAAAAGGGGAGGCAAAAATTCCATTCCTATACATATGAGCAATGGAAATGTTAGCTTTAGTCCCTTGTTGAAATGATGAATAGTTGCTCGTGTCTTATGTTTTGCCTGTGCCTAGTTTATAACTTAAATTTCTCTAGAGTTTGGGTTTAGTGGCTAAGTTTAAATTTCACTTTGAAAAACATGATTCATGTGGGTTGCGTAAGCCTCATCTAGTCTAAGTATTGCCGAATATGACTTGGTACAAATAGATTCTACTATGATGTCATTCCAAAGAGAGACTTTACTTAGGGGATCTATTTCAAAGAAAAGAAAGATATGGGCTATGCTAAAAAAAAAAAAAGAGAGAGAGAAAGAAAGAAAAGAGATAAAAAAGGGACAAGTGTCCGAGGGCGAGTAGAGCCCACATCTCCAAAATATATATATATATATATATATATATATATATATATATATATATATATATATATATATATATATATATATATATATATATGAAAAGTGAGGAAATAAAGGACACAAGTCCAAGGGTGAGAAGAACCCACCTCTCCAAAGAAAAAAATAATAATAAGACCATACTTTCTCAAAAACAAAATAACTTAAATAAACCCCAGGATGAGAAAGTTGATCAAAAGGATGATGATTAGTGTTTTCGTTATAACCATTCTAATTGGCAATCACCCATGACTCGAGACGGCTCAAAAGCCCCATTACGATGAAAGGTAATAAAGAGTGAATAAGAACATGCCATTTTATTCAAACTATAGTAGAAATCTTTGTTATAAACCTGGCATCCGCAAAATGTAATCGGCATAGTAGCAACTCCCGATCAACAACCAAGTACTTATCTTTTGCTCGAGGACACGCAAAGGGTAAGCTTGGGGGAGTTTGTTGACGGTAACCAACTACGGAATTTAAACGTCAACATTCTACCAAAAAGGGAGTGGAACTATACATTATCATACTCATATACATTTATTACTCACATATTTCCACTTGTAGTGTCCAAAATGTATTTTGTAGGATTTATAATAAAAATAGGTGGAAATACGGCCAAAAGGTGCGACCCTGTAAAGTGTATTCTTGGAGAACATCAAGCCCGGGGGTAAATTGGACCAAAACGCCAAACATGGGCCGAGCAAACACCACCAGCAAACATTTCGGGCCCAACAACGCCACCCCCTGAAGCTCGGGCCGGGCCGAGCCAGGGGGTGCGGCCGCACCCCAAGGTGCAGCCCGCACCCTCCCCGAGGCGGTTCGAGCCTAACTTCGGGGGAGGCGGTGCCATTAGTGCTGACGGCGGTCTTATTTGGTGGGATTGTAGGTTCGGTGTACCTAGACGTGTTCCTTAGGTCGGTTTAGGTACCTTTGTCACTTAGCCCCCTCTCTCATGTGTATAAGTAGCCCCCCTCTCCTCCTCTCTCACACACACAACCATTTCCAATAAAGTCTCTCCCTCTCCTCTTAGAGAGCTCTTCCCTCTACTCTTCTACCTCACTCTAATGGGCTTAGGCTCACACTAGTAGTAGAGTGATCGGCGGAGGAGAGATGTGAGGGCCGGGAGCGGGGAAGTGCCGGACTTGTCGCTGTCTCCCCGGACTTGTACCTCGGTGGATTCAAGCTTAGCTCCTTCGTGGGATCTTGGCTAAGTGAGCACCCTCGGTTCCGATAATCTTTATTGTCTTTTGTTTATCCAAGATTCATGTACTTGTTTGCGGGATTGATAGTCGTACCTTCGGGGCGGAACTCTAGTGGTGGAACCCTTTGACCGGGGAACCTGGCAAACACTAGAGTGATAATCACTAGCGTAGACGTGGTGTTTGGGCTAGTAGTTCTCTATCTTTTGCGGCTCATCCTACGGACGAGAGGGGTAGGCGGCAGGGTCGTGACAGCCTTGTCCGTCCCTTGTAATCCCCCCACGTAGTTGGTGAGGTGTAGTGCCAATTGCCGGACACTGACCTGGTTAGGGCGTGGGCCAGCTGTGACGGTCGACCTAGATTTATAAGAAATCAAGTATAATTCACGACTACCGAAGCAATCGCGTTTACACTTGAGTCCTCATAAACCCGGTACTCCAGAAATCTCAGAGTGATTTCAAACTCATGAGCAAGGATCGTAATAATTCAGTGATCACAATTCATAAGTTACATAAAGTTCGAACATAAATAAAATAGATCGGAGTTTAACTTTAAATAGCGGAAGCAATATAGTTTTGAAATTACCAACACCACATTTAGTTCAAACACATGTGCCATCATATAGTCAATATCACAACAGCATAAAGATGAGAAATAAGGAATTGCCGTTGCCCTCGGCTTACTCCTCATCCATAAGATGGAAGTACTTTTGTAGACACCATCATACCTGCTAACCTGCAACATTGGGAATAAAACCCTGAGTACACAAATACTCAGCTAGACTTACCCGACAGGAGAGAAATAAAAAGACTCTCAAGGATATGCAAAGCTTATTGGTGGAGCTGGTTGGGTAGCAACTTTTGCAGAAATTAGCATTACTAACATGAGTCCTTACTTTCAGGATTAAGTCAAGGTTTTAGCATCATCTTTTAGTAGCTAAGCATCCTTAAGTTTGCACCTGTTCTAGAGCAGTCACTTGATTAAGATTAGGCAGTCAAATATAACCATACCAGGTTCAGCCTTACATCATCATGTTCCATAATTAAAACTACGATGAATGGAAGAACTGTCGAGTTTCTCACCGTCCCGGAGAGATGGCGATTTGAACAGATTCCTACCCAAACTGGGAAAATTCCATCACACTCTCACCCATGTCTTCCTCCGTCGAGGAGCATTGGGTCACCTTTGGAACTGTTCGGGATACAAATCGCGGGCATGGCGGCAACCTCCCTCATCAAGGGCCAACCGGGGTGCTAACTCTCAGCCATGCTGACTCTTAACATTGCCCGTGCCCAAGCACATACTTCCTTCCTCCATGAGGAGCGTTAAGCGGCCTCGTGCCGGCCCGACCTAGAACTACTCGGCTTCGCGGTCGGAACGAGTTATCCGGCCAGCTAAGTGAGAGGCTGTGTTCAATCTCGACCGATGTCCAACAACGTTCGGTCCTTAACCGACACAGACGGAATATAGATCACACAAGACCTGCCTGTCTTGTTATACCCCCAACACCTTTCCGTCTGGTCTCATTTTATTATACTTCCATGATTTCCACGATAGCAAATATAGCCAACCGTGATCAACAGTGACCACCTATATCTCACGGATGACAGGAATCACCCGACTTCTACCGGTCTAATTAGCAGGGCTAAGCAAATATCGTACCAATACTAGTAAGATCCAGGTGATTATAGATAGTGGACAAGGTAAGAATATATGCATCAACGGTTTCATTCAACGCCTATCACTTAATGCAGCATATAAAGTTATACTCAAAGTGTAATTTGTAAATAGAATGGGTGGAGGCTTAGAATGCTCCGGGGCTTGCCTTCACTGAGTTGTCGGGTAGTACTCCTAATGCTCAGGGACTCAACGACTAGAACGACGTCTTCTGGACCTCCTTCTTGCTGCACTTCCAGATGGTTCACCACTTCCCGATGGTTCTCCTTCACGTTCCGATCCTTGATCTCCAGAAACGTGACTCGTTGGCGCAATCCTGTTATGCATGCGTATGCAAAGGCAAATGCATAAGCATGAAGAATGCACAGGAAGTGATATGAACATGATGCATATGTGATAAAGAGAACTGCTCATGCTAAATGACTGAGTACATATCCATTCCATGGCAGCCATAACGAGTATGATGCAAACAAAATGCACAAAACATCATATATGGACAGCATAAGACAGCAGCACGAAAACAAGCATATGTTCAGTTTTATAAAACCAAAAGCGGCAAACAAATACTCGTTGGAAAGCTTACGAAATTATCTACAACTCATATAAAGCACTCTCAACAAGATTCTGCCATCTACTAGGTGTAAAATAGCAAAAACAGTAGCTCTGTTTTCAGGCAACAATCAAACATGCAACACCTATAACTCCCAAACTACCAAAGCAAACCTGATCAAACTTGAATAGCAGGTAAAGGAGACATAAATCTAACATATAAACATGCTGGTCAACAGAAAACATAAAGTAAATTACATGAAATGATAAAGGCTAACTACACATTACCATATATGCACAATATGACTTACCATGCAACTAAAAATATAGCTCAATGCAGAGAACCATGCAACCAGCAAGATAACCCAATTAAAAACTCCTAAAAACCATAAAAAACGGAAAGTAAAGCATCCAAAAATTATTACCCTAATATTACCATGCATTTCCAAAGCATTTTGCATGCAACATAAAAGAGATAAATATGCAGACACCTTAGAAAAATCTACAAAAATCACAGGAGCATCTTACTGACATCATAACACTACCATAAAAATTTCACAACAAAAGGATGCATGGTCTATTTTACACAAGCATAGCAAGGTGACACTATAACTAGTCATGAAAAATACTTTTGCACTATGAAAAACATGAAACCACATGTTTATACTAACTAACAGGTTCCTAATAGCACCAAAAGCACTCACAAAAAGTTTCATAGCAAAAAGCCCTCTAATTATTTTATTATGATTTTCCAAAGGATGCAACATACATAGCACATAAACCAGAAATGATATTTGCACCACGTAACATAGGGTCAAACATATTTTTCCTAAATAGAGCATAGTAATTAAAGACTAACTGCATAGGAATCATATTTTTAGCACACTCCTACAATTACTTATGCATTTATCTATTTTCCAAGCAAATAAAGCAATAAATAAAAGTGTATATAAAATCATCACAAAAAATAACATTTCATATTTTTCTCTGGTAGAGCACCGAGCAAGAAGCACAACAAACTTTGTTTCACAATTTTTCGACAGGTATAGCAAAAGATATGGATTTTATAAACTCTAAAAGGAATTCGAAAAAGAATAAAAAGGAAAAGGAAAACCGGGCGACGAGAGGGGGCCCCCGCCGCTGACTCGAGGCAGGAGCGGCGGCGCTGCCACGGCGGATCTCACCGGTGGCAAACTTTCTCGGCGAAACCATGGACACCGTTGGGTTCCCCTCGAAGAGATCTACCGTTTGGTGGCATCATCTTGACCTATTGCGAACCGGAGGTGTGACGCCGACGAGCGGCGGCGCAAAGGCGGCTGGACGGTGGCGGGCTCGTCGTTCCCGGTGGTGGCATGGCAAGGAGAGATGAGCATGGGCTTTACGATGCCGTGAACGAAGCAAAACACTACTTTGATTGAAAGGAACGGCATAGGGCGGCTTGCCGCCGCGACGGCGGGCGGCACGGGCACGCCGGCGGGGCGTCCCCGTGCCCGGCGAAGTCGGAAGCTCACGCGGTGCCACGGGTTGGGGAAATACCTAGAGGAGCTCGAGGCGACCGGGGTGCGCGCGTTGGCGCCGGGCGACGATGGTCGGAGCATGCCCGCCACGGCGCCCGAGCGCGCGGGGCGCGCGCAGCGCGAGCGCGCGTGGCGGCGCGCGGGCGCTCGGGGGCGAAGGTGCCACGAATCCTCGATCCGTCCCATCGAGGTAGAGGAGGGTTAGGGAGCTCAAAACGCAAAAAGAGTGCAAGAGAATGACGACGGGCAGGTGGGGGCGCGAACGACGGCGCGCGGTGGAGCTCCGGCGGGGAGTTTGCCGCGCAAAACAAAGAAACTCGGCCTTACCCTTGCTCGGCCCGCCGTTGGCGGGTCGATGGGGTGGTTCCCAACCGGTGAAGCTACCGGGCACGAGGGATTGAAGGGAGTTGGTGCGGTGGTGGAGTAGCAGGGTGGTGGCGCGTCGGCAATGGTGCACGGTGGCGTTCTCGCCACGTTTTTCCTTGGCCAAGAAGGGAAAGGAAGGGGCCGAGAGGAGTGGCGTGTCGTGGAGTGCAAGGGAGACACGCGGTGCTCCTCCTTGAAGCTCCGGGCACGGCAGAGGGTCGAGGGGCTGCAGGTCGACGCCGCACGCACGCGCGCGCCGAAAGCATGGCCACGGTGTCCAGGAGGATTTCCGTGAGCACTATACATTGGCCGTCACTAAAATGCAGTGTTACATACCCTAACTCAAACTGTTTTGTGCTGTAGCTTGGAAACCGTGCAGATTCAGGCAAAGCTCAAGTAAACAAAGTTGTAGAGCACAAAATTTGCAACAATTCATGTAAAGCAACTTTGATCTAATTCTGCCTAGATTTGAAACTATGATCACCCAAAGCATCATCATTCAAAAAGGCTTAAACCAAAACAAAACCCTATGCAAATCAAACTTGTGGCACCATTTTGAGCATCAACCAGACATTTTCATAAGAAAAGCTTGTAACAACTTTTGTTCCTCATCAAATTAGCTACACTTTTCCTAAAGGGTGCACCAACATGCAAGCACTCTAGCTAACATTTCTACTTAGGTCAACACAAGGCACTTTTCATGGTCAAACAAGTCAAACTAATACTTTTAAACTTAATTAGCCTAAATGACCAACATGATCATTGCTCCATTTTGTATCCTAAGTATTTCTAGGTGTGTTTAGTGATCAAACATGGCAAGCACTTGTATTAATGCACGAAGAGATAACATATATGCATAATTAAGCAAAAGCACATGTATATATGAGGTGCATATTATCACATGCACTAATGCTCATATGCAAATGATGATTATGATCATGTAATGCAAGTGATAATGACATGCTTAAAACTGGGGTGTTACACCGGAGCCCGAAGTGAACAAGTAGCTCTGGAGACTGGCTAACCATAGACACTAAAGGTGTAGGAATCCTTCTCGATAATTCTCCCCATCTTTGGTCTTGTGTGTCCTTGGGCGAACTAGTTAGGAGAGAGTACATCTGTTCCCTATGGAAAATATGATACCCCTGAATATTTCCGGGTGAAAGCTACAATGACAATTTCCAGACGCTTATGGATTCTTTCGCGACGTTAAGAAACGCCAACGACCATTGCTTAGCAACCATCAAGTGAGTGTATCGCCACAACGGGGACTAGCGTGCCGGCAAGCACGTGAACCTCGGTGAAAAATCATCGTGTCAATCTTGTTCTTGCTCGTTGGAGATTTCATATTGATCACGGTGATTGGCTTCCACCTCTACACGTCGACGTCGGTATATCAATCACTCCCTCTCTAGCATTTACACTGATATACTTGTGTAGCTTCGCTTAGGTTGTTTAGTTGACTAGAGTAGTTTAGCTCCTAGTGGTAGAATTAGTTAGCCTATCTTGTCCACCTAGGAGTAAACTAGCAACCTAGCTCTTGTGTGAACTTAGAGACATTAGTATTGCTATATTTGACTTGTGGCTTGCATAGCTAGTTTGTAGCACCGCTATTCTCGCTTCGCCATCTTATTTACTAACCGCCTTGTTTAAGTGTTGTTGCAAGAATTTTTAATAGGCTATTCACCCCCCTCTAGCCATTAGGACCTTTCACTTACTTCACTTGTTTACCTTGCTTAGCTTGTTTAGGTTGCTTAGCTAGTTTAGCTCCTAGTGATAGAATTAGTTAGCTTAGCTTGATCACCTAGGAGTAACTTAGCAACCTAGCCTTTGTGTGTGATTAGAGATACTAGAATTGCTAGAATTGCTAGGTGGCTTGCCTAGATAGCTTGTAGCACCGCTTGTTACGCTACACCATCTTATTTACTAACCGGCTTGTTTAAGTGTTGTTGTATAATTTTTAATAGGCTATTCACCCCCCCTCTAGCCATTAGGACCTTTTAATAACTTGACCTTAGGATTACAACTGAAGTAGAGCCTCACTACCCAAGTCCACCTACTCTATCTCTCTCAAGTTAGAAAGACTTAACGCCCGTTCCCTGTGGAAATTACGATACCTTGAATACTTCCGGGTGAAGTGCTACAACGGTACTTTTCGTGCGCTTGCGGACTTATCTGCTTACGCTAAGAAATACCAACAGGGATGACCGGGCGTAATGCGGGGTTGGACGCCTCACATGGCACCGTAGGTTTGGGCGAGGGCGACACCTCGCCAGCCGACGGGGTGCAACAATCGGGCGAGAGGGCAGCTTTCGACGGGGATGCGGCAATACCGGGCGAGAGGGCAGCTCATCACCGGACTCGTCGCCGTCATCGTCTGCCCACCAGTGATACTTCGTGCGCCCCATCGAATGGCACCCAGGATGGAGGGGCGTGGCATGGAGGGACGGGGTGGACGACCGCTCCAGGCGGGGGCAGACGGGCGGATGGGGGTGACGCCGTGGTCGTGGACGCCACCTAGGTTCTCATCGCCCCCCGCCCAGACGCCCTCGGCCGAGAAGTGGGCCGTCCGTGACGCCGAGGCCCAACATCGCATTAAGCGCGTGGATGCGCACGGAAGGCCGCCAGCCCCGAACGAGGTGTTCGCCACCACCGGCCGGGGAAGGCATGGCACGCGACGGGTCGATCAGGCGGTGCCATGTGCCCCATCGACGACAAGGGCGACGCAGCCGGGGCAATCGCATCCTCGCCACCGCCCATTAGCGACGTAGAGGCGTGGGAGGGGGCAAGGGTCCCTCGAGGCATCGAGGACGGCGGCGACAGTTCCCACCGCGGAACCCGATCCCGGTGCGGCTACGGCCACCATGGGGTCGAGGGCGTCGTGGTCCCCGTGCCGGGGGGGGCGCGACCGGACGGCAATCCCACCCGGCCGGCCTAGCGGCGTCACACATGGCTCCGGCGTCTTTGGGTGGGGGAGGCGCCCACGGGCCCCGGGTGGCGCATCCCAAAGCGGAAGTGGGGAGGGGAGGAGGGGGGAGCGGGGCCACGGCCGCCGACGTCGCCGCGCACGCTGGTGGCGAGGGGTATGGGCCGGGCCCCACCGGTGAGGATGATGGTGGCGCGAGGGCGGAGGAAGCAGCTCCATCCTCCTCGGCGAGCACACCGGTGATGGAGGGCGGGCGGAGGTCGGACCCCTCCGGTCCGGGCGACGGCGGGCGCGAGATAAGGGAGCATCGCCGTTGCCGGGGTGGCCGGCGCACAGGGGCCGACACCACCGCAACGGTGACGGCGACGCGAGGTGGGGGCGCCGCCCGGCCTCCACCACGAGCGGCACGAGCCGCTGGCCGCCCCTTCGTAACCGAAAGCCGAGGGGATGGCGCCCGCACGACAAGCGGAGCGCCGCCCCGGGTCGATTGGCCGCCCCTCGGCCGTGGATTCGGGTCCCCCGTGGCCGGATCCGGTGCCTCCGCCCGGCGGCGGTGGACACCCGCCATGGGACGCGCCAAGTTGGTGGAGGGGGCGACGCCGACGACGATTCCTCTTCGCCTTGGGCGAGGGAGCGAGGGAGAGAGGGATAGGGGGAAGGAAGGGGAGGGGCGAACCGAGGCGAGGGGGGGGCGCCGACACCGCCCAAGGCCGCGAGAGGGCGGCGGCGGCAGGGGAGGGACCCGCCGAGGGCGGGCGTATGCTCTTCGTAAATGCCCGACTAGGCTAATGTTAGCATTGAAGTCTAGAAACACGTTATAACATAGCCGCAATATGGGATGCATATTACGGAAGCATCATTCAAATAACCACCTTATGAATCTTCTTCTTCTAGCACTGGAGTCCTTGACTCCCCGGGTGTTGAGTGGAGTCTCAAAGGTGGTAGAGCCCGGTAGAGGGGTCACTTCTAGGTCAATAGGATCCCAATCATTGTCCTGTACTCCCTCCGTCCCAATATAATTGACGTTCTAGGCTTGCCAAGAAGTTTCAAAATAAACGACGTTTTAGCCGTGGTCGCCCTAGATCGAGTAGTAGCCGTGCACGGCACCTATCCATCCATCAACTCATGTCGCCCACTACATTGAGTAAAAGTCGTTAAAAAAAAAGAAAAGAAAACGGACGGCCACGGAAGGAGCCTTATCCTCTCACGCGGTCACGCACGGAGTCCGACGGCCTCCGTCTCCGTCGGGGACGCCTCCCGGCTCCGCCCGCCGCACCGAGTCCAAGCGCGATCCGGGCCGAAGCCGCCATAGACGCCGCGACGACCTCGCCGGATGTTGCGTTGGGGCCAGCTTCGCCATGGCCGCCGGGGACGAGCTCGCCGGCCGAGGGTCGCGTCGGGGGCCAAGGGCGCCATGGCCGCCGGGGACGAGGTCGCCGGGGCCCGCTGGGGCCGAGGTCGCCATGGCCGCCGGGGACAAGCTCGCCGGGGATGCCGGGCTTGCCGAGCGCGCCATGGCCACCGAGGGTGGAGCTCGGCGTCGCCGTCGTGCAGGCGGAGCTCGCGGGGCGGGCCCGGGCGAGGTCGCCATAGGTGTCGAGCTCACCCGCCGGCAAGCTCCCATCCACCGCACCTCCTCTACGAGTGGGAACCGGGAACACATCGGGACTCGGGAGTGAGAACAGAGCCAGATAGGGGTATGCGGGACTTTTTACACCGACCTTAAGTACATCGCGTGGGAGCCTCAAACGTCTTTTATTTCGGAACGGAGGGAAGTATCTTAAAGACCTGACTGGAGCAGGACTTTACTGTCGGCTCTTGTACACCGGGTAGACTATCCGCACTGGACACTTTAAACAGCTCCGGTACAAGCCACCATGGCACCACGAGGGAAATAATGGCCGCAGCGGTCTCCGGTAAAAGTTCCGGCACAGCTCTGCTCCCGGTAATTCTAACGCGGTCCAGATCTGTCCTGGGTCTCCTGCACCTGCGCTGGGGCCCGCCTGGGAAGGGACGTGAGGGAGAATGGGAGATGGGAGGAAAGAAAAGACGGAATACTGGACCCAGCTGTGGACCCCACTGATGATGCTAACTAAAAAAAATGCTATAACTCATAAACTAAAAAATGAAATTAAATTCCGATTACACCATTGAATTCGTTACAATAAATCCTTCAAAACAAGTTCTCACATGGATATATTTAGATAAAATTACAAGTGGACCCCACTGATGGTAGTGGTATAGTAGCAGTAGATATGAAGGAATGACTTGGGAGAAGGCGCTTTGAAAGAAGAGAGAATCTCATGACTGGGATGTATAGAGTGAAAGAAATAAAGGAATATAAGTGCGGATAGTCTAATGGTCTAGTTGAGATTATGTGCGGTAGCAGTTGATTAAAATTCATTTGCAGATACCGTACCATATGGGATCGTTTTTTGCCAGTAGGGCCCCACTCCTAGTTGTATTCATTGTTGCACTAATGTACATCTCTGTCGGCTTTTTCATCGGTTGCTTTTGAGGGGCTTTCCAAAGGTGTAGGGGACGCACAATCAGTTCTTACAAGTTTTACAGGTCCACATTCCACTAAGGATATGATATAGGCAAATTCGGTAGGCAAGAGAGAACAGAGAATTGCCAGCATTTGGATATCTTCGGTGAGGTTCTTTCTTCCTGCAGCATCATTATCATTTTCGTTTATTGGATTCCGTTCCTTAGTATTGATCAGTACCTAACTAGAACAAGTGATCTCTGGTGGTTGCAGAGAGAATGATGGAGCCAGTGAACAGCTCTTCGCTGGGTGCCATGGGATCCCTCCTCAGGAAGCTCGACGAGCTACTGCGTACTGAAGACACGGCACAGGGACTCATAGGCGATCTTCGCATCATAAGCACCAAGATGGAGAAGCTATCAGAGGTACACAGCCCTCCCCATACGGTGAAATACTGGATGAATGATGCGCGTGAATTGTCCTACGACATGGAAGTCTGCGTGGACCTGTTCGTCCATGCCAGCCAGCCAGAAGATTTGCCAGCTAAGGTAGCGTGGATTTTAGCATGGATTAAAGAGATCTCGGGATTTGAGGCTCGTGTGAAGGAGGTTAACGAAAGATGTGAGAGGTACAATCTTGTTAACAGATACGTTCTCGGTAATCCTGCAAAAATTCTAGTGAGCCATCATCATCTTCGAAATCTGTACGAAGAACCAGATCCTGTCGGCACCGAGGAACCAAAAAACAAGCTTATTGAGTGGCTGATGCCGAGGGGTCATGGTGAAGAAGACATCAAGCTCAAGGTTGTTTCCGTTCTTGGTGACGAAGGAGTTGGTAAAAGCACGCTTGTCAAAAGAGTCTGGCAAGAATCATCGCAGGATAAGTTCGAGTTCAAATGCTGGGCTTTCGTGCAGACGGCCAAAAAGCCTGATACGAGGATGATTCTCAGAAGCATACTCTCACAAGTTCACCCAAAGCAGCCAATAAATGCCAGCAAGGTGCCAAAGCTCATTGACGATCTAAGAGAGCATCTCCAAGATAAGAGGTACGAAAATTGTGCCTAGACAATCAACTAAATCCTTTTAAACAGTTTATTATCCTTTTGAGTGCTCCAGGTGCGCACATACCATTTGTCACTATACATAAAAAAAACTCACCTCAATACAATCTTGTATCAAAACCAAGAGATACATATGACATAGTAAGTAAATACATTTTAAGCTTTTATGCCAATTCTTACAAGAGGCACTAGGAAAAAAAATCATGAAGGCAACACATACAACCATCACTTTTGTAGTTCCAATCATTAGTGATAACAGTAGCCACTAGATCCAATTAATCATTTCAGAATTAATGGTTTAACAATTATGGAAGTTGTTTCCTTTATGGGTTACATACCAATTACAATAATTCGCACACATGGTAAAATATTTTGGAAACAAAAATTGCATGGAGGTGTCCAAACATGTCATGTTATTTGCCATCATTAAATTTATAAATCACAATATTTGTGTCACCCAAACACCAGCCCCAAAGTTTATACAATACGATAATACGATAAGCAATCTTCACATGCATTAAATTTTCATGGTTATCTAAGTATATCTGTATGTACCCAGTAATTTAAGATATTAAAAATATGCAATGAAATGTTGAATTAGTAAATTCTAAAGCAGTTTAGAGAGTATTTGTCTTGGATTTAAATTTTGATGCTAACAATTTTATGACATACATTGATAACTAAGATTCTTAGAACATACTGTCATGGATTAAAAATTTGGCTGCTACAATTAGATGACAGATATTTAAGATTATTAGAACATATTTGTCTAGGAATAAATGTTTTGGCTGCTACAATTATATGGCAGACATTCATAATCGAGATTATTAGAACATATCTGTCTTGAATTTGAAATTTTGGCTGCTAACATTTTATTAATATCATGTACATAACATTTTGTTATCAGGTATTTTATTGTAATTGATGGCTTATGGGATGTGTCAGTTTGGCACATTATTAAGCGAGCCTTTCCAGCTGGTAACCAAAGAATAGTAACAACGACATCAGTTGAGAAGGTCGCCCATGTTTGCTGCAGTTACGACAGTAATAGCATTATCAATGTCAAATGTCTCTGTGGTGATGAAGCCAAAAATCTATTCGTTGATAGAGCTTTTGGCTCTGAAAAAGGATGTCCACCACAGTTCAATGATGCCACGGATGAGATCACTAGAAAATGTGGCGGTTTTCCCCTAGCCATCATCTGCACGGCTAGAATTGTGGCCAGCCAACCAGAAACGGAACAGGAGCAGCAATTGGATTATGTAAACAAGTTTCTACCAAACAATTTGAGAACACACTCATCTTCTCTGGAGATCCTGAACCAAGTGTTGAAACTGTGTTACGGTATTCTTCCTCATTGTCTGAAGACATGTCTGCTGTATCTTAGTGTGTATCCAGAGAGCTACTTATTTCTGAAAGAAGATATAGTGAAGAAATGGATAGCTGAAGATTTCATATGTACACCAGAAGGGAAGGACATTGTAGAAGTTGCCGGCAGTTATTTTGATGAGCTCCTGAGTTTAGACCTGATCCAGCGAATGGATATTGTTAACTCTAACAAGAAAGGTTCGTTGTCCTACACAGTGCACCCTGCGGTATTTGATTTTATCACATGCAAATCCATGGAAGATAATTTCATCACCATCATAGATTATTCTCAGTCGACAGTAGTACTCACTGAGAAGGTTCGTCGACTGTCACTCCACTTTGGCAGTGCATCATATGCTGCTACACCAGAAGGTGTGGAATTATCACAAGTTCGCTCACTCTGTTTTATTGGACTCTTGGGTTGCCTGCCTTCTATTGCAGAGTTTAAGCTTGTTCGAGTCATGATCCTCCATATCTGTAGTGACGACATGGACACAAGGTTTTCACTTTCAGAAATATGTCACCTGCTCCAGCTAAGATATTTACAGGTTAGGGGCAACGTCACTGTGGATTTGCCAGACCAGATCCAATGTCTAAAACACTTGGAAACACTGGAAATAAATGCAGGAGTAGAAGACGTTCCATCGGATATTGTCCATCTTTTAAGATTGTGGCATGTTCGTCTTGGAGAGAAGACAAAACGAACTCCAAGATCAAAAAAGAAAAAACGAACTCCAAGTCAACTTTCTTCAGTTGACTGGAGTGGGTTGCCCTGTCCTTCCATCTCCCTTGAGAGCTTTGAGTTGCTGCATCCCATTTGCATCTTTTCAAGACTGCCCCAGTGGTTTATTCAACTGCGCAAGCTCCGAATTTTGGAAATTGTGGTCACACAATTGTCGAAGGACATTGATGCCCTTGCAGAGTTACCGGTTCTCAAACAACTCTCCTTATATGTCCGAACACCACCCACTGCAGCGATAATCTTGAGCACAGGAATGTTCCCGGCACTCGAGTATTTCAAATTTGCATGTGGTGTGCTATGGCTGCGCTTTCAGAAAGGAACACTGCCCAATCTTCGTAGGCTCAAGCTAGTCTTCAACGCCCATAGAGGGGCATGTTCGTACAGCAACATGCTTGTGGGCATCTTTCACCTGTTAAAGCTCCAGAATGTTTCTGGAAGCATTGGGTTAGCTCCTGGTGCTAAGGAATCTGACAGGACAGCTGCAGAGTCTGCGTTTAAGTATGCAATTAGTTTGCATCCATGTCACCGAAGTTTCGGGGAGGTGGCGAAAAGGGTGGATCAAGTTCACGAGGATTGGAACCAACATGAAGAATCCTCAAACAAACGTGGGCAAATGCCACTGTGGAAGCAGGCGTTCCGGACCCAGCCGCACCTCCCATCTTCACGGGGAGAACGATCGAGGACAAGGGCGGGAACCCGCTGGAAGTCGCCGTGATCCTCGTGGACGCGGACATCGGCTGGCCGGGTGCTATTTGTCACCTTAACGAACTTTTTTTGCAGGTTCTATTCAACAGGATGCACTGGTTTCGGTCTTGTGCACTCTCTCTCTCTCTCTCTCTCAGCGTAATAATGGCTAGAAGGATTCTTCGCATCAAATTGATAGTTATCTACTAGTTGGATTGGTCTTCATTAGTCTAAACTTGTGTGTCGTTTTGAGCTTCGTGTTTGCTTGTAAGAACTCAGTCAATTTGTTTAGGTGCTGCAATTATGTAATTATGTCCTGATTCTACGTTATGTAGATGAAGCCGGATATAGGATTGGTCCTCCTTAGAGCGTGTTTACCTTCTACAGGAGTCATGAAATTCTTCATGCTGTTTCATGACGATAACAGCCGTTTATGATTCGCATTGGTCCATAATGTTGAACGTATTTTTTGTTTTGATCTTAAATTATTCTTGTAATAATCATGGTTAGATGCCTCTTCGTTGAAAAGGTTTGACGCTAGAACAAGTCTGTTAATACCCAAGAAAAAAGGACGGATCAGGGATGAGCACATTCTTAATCACTTGTGCTATTTTCATTGGATTGGACAGATGAGGTTAACATTTTGCATACACTTACTATGTTATACTCTTGTGCACCTGATACTCTCTTTTTTTGGTGAACTAAGATGCATGTTCCTTTTATTTTCTGGTTGTACTATTTTTTAATTTGTGCATTACTGGGCGCCAAATTATGGTCTGCAACACAGGCATTGCATGAAACCCAAACCCAATCATATATGTGCAAATGGCTTGTTTCCATGCCGAGCACGAATCTGCTGTGTTGCCACGTCCTTAGTTTTGCCGTCTGTTCAACAACTTTGTTGTTCTTTTTTATATGACATCCGACAATTTCAAGGTAAACCGCAGTTACCCAAGTGACGTTCCGTTGACAATATGAGCCTTTGAATTTGAATTGGTCATGAGAACTGAATAAGGGCCTATTTGGATCCATGAACTAAGAACTAGTTGACTAAAGTTTAGTCTATGAGGATCCAAACAGGTGAATGATGGATAACAATTAGTCCAAACACCAACTAGTTGTTAGTACTAGTTCATAAAACCCATCTATCAGAACTAGTGATGCCAATGTGTGTAAACATTGTGATAGTGTAACGCCCCGCATTTTCACTACCAATGTAAAAATGCTGGTTTACGGATTATTACCTGATAAAGCGACGTCTTCTCGAGTAGCGACCCTAATCAAAGTGTCGCAACAGAATAATATTTAAGACCTTACAAAAATTGGTTACATTTAATAAAGAAATAATTAGTAGTAGTATCTAGAACAAAATACACCTTCACACATTATACTAAAATTTATTTGTAGCATGTATTCTCCGGCGGCCTCCCTTAGTACTGTCATCACAAGTTGTCTCATTTAATCTGAAGGGGGGGGGGTTTTTTTTTTTTTTTTGACAACAAACAGCTTTATAGATTAAGCAGCCATTTTACAAAACAGTCCTTCAAAGAAGGCTGTAATACAAGTAGGTCCACCGACTGGATTACAGCAGAGGGAGCAGCGGTAACATAGACGAACTCGCCGGCGGTAAGCTGATGTGTCGCCATAGGCGAGGACAGCCGGATGGAAAGACCGCGCCATGCGTCGGTTGAAGAAGGGACGACAAAGACGTAGATGCAATCCACGCCGTGCGACCGAAGTATATGTAGAAAACTCGTCGCGGACGGTATAGGATGAGGCTCGTGTCGAAACCCGTGTGGAGGCGAGATTGTCGTCACCACCAACCTGAAGTAACTCCCGGGTGGACTGGATGTGCTTGCTCAAAGGCGCTACGGTAGAGAAAAAAAAAAGAAAAAGAAAAGAAAAAGAAAAAGAAAAAAAAAAAAAAAAGGCCGGACTCAAGGGAAACTTCCAGACACGGATAAGGATGGCCATCATCAGAAGTCCACGCTGGCCGTTTGGTGGTTGTGGCGGGCCCCATGATGGCTGAGGTGAGTCCCATGCATGGCATCCACGATTGCAAATCATCCCGCGCCCCTGGCCGAAGGAGTGGATGAGCATTGCCCACCGGATGAGGCTGCATGCCCGCCATCTAGCAGCCACCGCGACATACCGCACATGTGCCGGGCCCCATGTGTTGACAGCGGGCCCCACCTCCGAGGAAAGGGACGACGGATACGCAAGCTGCCGCCGCCGCCCACCGCCGCGCGTAGGGGAACTCACCGACCGCCGCTACTCTCCAAAGGCGACGCCACGCGAGGCCGTCGCCGCCGCCGCCGCGGTCGCTTCTCCTCGGGCCATCGGGCCCGCCGCTACGCCCACTTGCCGCGAGCCATCGCTGGCCTCATCCATGAGGATGATGACATCGTCGACTTAAAAAGCCCGAGAGGGGCGGCGCAGGAGATCCCACGCCAAATCGACGAAGTCCCGTCTTCGGGCGAGGAGGCGCAGCAAAGACCGCCCGACGGCGGCGTAGTCGTGGGAGCAGGGACGCGGTGGCCATCATCCGTCGCCGACGCCGGGCCGCCGCCGCGTGGCCTTCTTCGCCTCCTCCGCGGGGACGGGCGGGAGAAGATGGTAGGGGCACACGGGCCGGGGCAAGCGCCGCGGCGGCCGCCATCCGCCGGCGGGCAAGCCACCTCCTCCGGCCCGCTTCCGCGGGCTCCACTTCTCTCTCCCTTTCGGTACCTCTCGCCTCAGCATCTGCGCACTTAACGGCGACGATGGTCTCCTCCGTGATTGGCGCCGGCGGCGCGGCGACCGCGCCGCCGCCTCCCTCTTGATCTCGCGTTTTCTCCGAACTTCCGCAGGCGCGGCGCCGACGTAATCTTGAAACCGCCGCCAAGCCAGCCATGGCGTGACCAAATTTTTTGAGGAAGATGAAAAGGAAGAAGAACTTCATATGTCTTATTTGGTGGGAGATATTACAAGAAGGAAGAAGAGGGGATGGAGGGCCGAAGGGGATCGATCCCCCCTGCCTCATCGCCGGCGAGCTCGCCGGAGATGGAGGCAGGGGGGCGGCGGGGTTTGGAAGAGAGGTCAGAGAAGGAAGGGGAGGGGAGAGGACGGCATACGCCCGGTACTACTGGAGGGTTAACAAGAGTGAGTACAAAGTACTCAGCAAGTATATAATATTAATGAAATGCATCCCTATCCATTTCTCATATTATCCTCCATTAAAGATCATTTATCAAAAGTTACATATTTTTAGAAAATAAGTTGAGAAATCTATTATCACCCATATAGCGAGAAAGAACCTCCTATAGGCTCCCGTAGCCTCTATACTAGGAGACATGACATGAATTCATGATTTAACCCTGCGCAGGTTTGTGTCACTTTACCCATGATTACCCTGACCAATTTTCCATCACACTTCCTTTGGTGCGACTCATGATCAAGATACCGTGACTTTCCCCACTTCCGTATATTATATACATTCACATCTACACACGTGCGCTAATATGCGCCTGGCTGTACTTCATCGACAGCTGATTGGGGACTTCATCGCCTCAACCCTCTCCAGACATACCATAGGGAGTATATAATAACATTCATGGGTACCAGACTCGGCCCAACCCAACTGGATTCACTTGTCGACACGGTCTATACGGCCCACACAATGAGAGATAGGGGTGAGTCCTTATATATTCATAGTCGTATGTAGAGGGAGCTCGACCCACCCAAATTCATCATCACATTCCATGAGCTCTCTCTACACCGAATAATCCACTCTCATCAATTAACCATGATCCATCATCATCATCATTATCCATTCAATTTAATTTAGAAAATAGATTTTGATGCAAGTATTTTGAAAATAGGTTTATTACTTTATTTTATAAAAATTCATATATCATTATCTACATGACTTGCCTCGCCCTTAGAATGTCACCAAAGATCCGTTGGATGTCCTTCAACATTTTAGCTTGCTTCCTGTAATTAGAATATTTATATATAGGTATTTAGAAAATTTAACAAACACAATCATCTATAACACCTATATGGGAAACCCCCACTAGGGGATTTTCTTGACATGACATGCGAGTGACACATCAGCATTCTTTCGGTTTCCGTTTCCGTTCCGTTCGATCTCTCGGAAGGCCGTCCGCCGGCCGACCGCCCTCCTCCCCCGTCCACCAAAGATGACCCATCATCGCGCCCCCCGCTGGTCCGCCTCCACCTCCACTACCGCACCAACCAAGCCATGCCTTTAAACCACTCAAACCCTAGCCCCGGGCCCCCCCCCTCCCGCCCTCGCGCCCGATGCGGCGCCGACGGCCGAGCCCGCGGTCAAGGCGCCGCGAGGGAGAACGCAGCGGGCATCGGCGGCGCACTCGCCAACCGGGCGGAGCTCCCAGTGGCGGGCGCAGCCTCCCCCGCGATCCAGGCGGGCGCCGCGCTCCCCCGCGGGTCCACGGCGAGCGGCACGGCCTACACCGCGGATCCGTGGTGGTGGGTGGCACGCAGCGATGGCTAGAGCGGCTCGACGCCGGAGCTCCATCTCGACTCGCGCGACGACTCGCCCAGCCCACTCCCGCCCGGTGCGCGGCGCCCATCGGCCGCCCGTCCGTCGCCCGCTTCGTGACAGGGCCGTCCCTCGTGGCCCGTCCGGCGCCGCGATGGAGGTGGAGCGGCACGGTGAGGCCGGGCGACCGATCTATCAAGGCGAAGAGCCGCCGCCCGTTGTCGATTCCATCGGTTCCCAGCCCCCCCGGCAGCCTCCTCGGCTCCTCGCCTTCACCGGGTCTTGGGGGGGGGCGATGGTGGAGGAGGAGAACGGAGTGCGGCGGCGGCTCGCCGACATCAGCAGCTGCCGCCCCTCCCCTTCCCAGTTCGACGCTGCAGCCGCCCTCCTACCGCCGCACGAGCGCCCCGCCATCGCCAGGTACCTTACCTGCTGCTGCGCCTAGCTGTTCGTCCTGATTCCTCACCTCCCCTCCGTCCGATGATCGGAGCTTCACAACTTTACTGTTGCTCGTGCAACCAATTTTCACACGGTGCAATTAGCTTGGCATTGAATTGAGCTCCTTTTATGGATGCGTGCGCTTGCAGGTTCGTGAAAGAGGACGACAGGAAGCGAGCTCTTGTCAGTCGTTTGCTGCAGTACTCGCTCGTCCACCACATTCTCTGCATCCCGTTTCACCAGATCAACATATGCCGCACAGCCGAGGGGAAACCGTATCTGGTATGCACACTATCTGTCAAATGCTCCTTAATTCCATCGGATTTGCAAATGCAATTGGCATCGCCACTGCAAGTTTGTGTCTGGTCAGAAATAACTGGATTGATTCATCTTGCAGCAAAATAACTGTTCAGATTTCCCGAACTTCAACTTCAGCACCTCGCACCAGGGGGACTATGTTGGCATTGCATCCGAGCCATACCCCATCAATGCCTGCTCCTCCACCCAATTTGTCTTTGATGATCCTTCTCTGCTATATATGGACTCTATACACAAGCCCTCGCGAATTGTCATTCTCAACCCAGTCACAGGTGAGAGTTTTTTCAATGGAGCTGATTTTTTGATTTGGAAATAGTTTCCCGTGCTCTCTAATGTATAATTAACCTCTAATTTCGTGCAGGTGACATCATACTCTCTGGTAGGTCATGATATATGGGGATTAACATCATACAGAGTATGTATTACATCAGGTTTTTTCGAATTCTCATTATATCGAATTACCATCATGTTTTTAATTTGTCTGTAACAAATGAATATCATATTTTAAGCTATGTTGTTAAAAAGCTATAGGGTGTTTGGTGAAACCAGAGTAAAATGTACTCCCCCTGTCCATGTTCCTTGAAACATATGCGCAACAACTTTGTATTTGAAGATGAAGGACAGCAGATAAACACGAAGGATGCCAAGCCTTATCCATGAAGAAGTTTTCAGAAGGTGAAGACATATCCGAAGACCCCTCTCGCTATAAAAACGAGAAGGGAGGCATTCGCATTCAGCAGTTGCACACTTAAAATTTCTAAAGCTTGATATTCTTGAATATGATATGATATCCTTGAATATTCTTGAAATTAAGTTCAGATCACCATATTCTGTTATATACTTTCAATTGCTTAGTAATGTAAATAAAACCATGCATGTAAATATGACAATCACCATGCATAGTTTTATTTACTGCCGTATGTACTTGGGACTTACGTTCCTCTCATGTGTTTGGTTATTTGGCCATAGACTGAGATCTGCTTGCTCTTTGTCCATCTGCTATCAGCCTATGAATGATAGCAAGAAAACCAAAAGGGTATGCAAACATGATAAGATATGTGAAACAGTCATTTCTATGTAACAAAAAATATCTACTTGCTAATGCTCGCGATTATACCATAAAATCTAACGTTTATATTATAATAACACTTACTGCAGGTAGCTTTCCAAGTTCATCTCAATATGACACGTGAAGGACGAAGCTTAAGAGATTCAATCATCTACACAGGATTTTCTCAAATAAATTATTATATATGTTTTATTACATTGCCGTAAGCTATCACCGTCCAACCTGTCTAAAAATTACTATTCGATATTGGTTTAGGTTGGAGTTTAAACCTAAGATTAAATAATTTTTATGCAAATGAGTATATACTGTTTTATGCATTTTAGTTCTTCATTACCTACTAACTTTGTTTCTAACCCGCACAAAGTAATCCTCCTCATCAGCTCATTGTGATCACTTTTCTTAGTTATAACAATTTAATCCTTTAACAATACCCCCGCCGCCAAGCAAAGAACGCCGCGAGGAATCCATATATATATATATATATATATATATATATACCACATAAATAGATATAATATTTATTACAAATAAATATAACAATTATTATAGAGGACACTTGGGAATTATTCAGATTTTGAAATTCATGACTTACTATTCACAAAGACTATTCAAATTCAATTATTACTATTCAAATTCGTGTCACTATTCAAAATATTGGACACTATTCAAATTCAGAATATTATGAACAGTGCACGAGCACTTCACCTGAAGTGGATCAGGCACTTCAAATTCTTTCTACTATGCTTGCTACTATTCTTCACTATGCAAGGCACTTACTACTATTCTCGCGATGGCGGCGTGTGCGTGAATCTTCGTGAGTGCGTGATTATTAGTGAACTCGATTAGTGAATATTCTCTAGCGCGATGCGGGATGATATGCGGAATTAAAATTCACGGGATCTTTGCAAGGTCGGGCGAGACCGCATTTTCGCCTAAACGATGCGACTATGCTTGTGTTGATCCTACCGGTACTCACCGTATGCATCACTAACTTGCTTCGTAAAGCAACAGCTAATCCTATCCCTCTAACGCTAACCCGATAGCCGTTTTCCGTCGTGACGAGAACGCTAAGACGTCTATCATCTCCCCGTGCGGTTCCACCCAAAGGGAACACTTTCCGCGGACTCGAAGTTCTTTCGAGTTCTCTAAAACGCCCCGGCCTCGGGCTAACACGAGAACAATACAAGAACAATACGCACGCAGGCTTCTCCTATAGGGTCCATAGCATAGACTCAAACTTACATGGACGGCCACGTAAAAGTTGTGGATTCTTAAAGCTAAGACTGCTCCATTAAAGCAAACAAGCTTACATACGGCTTTCCCTTTCGGAAAACCCCAAGCACTTAGCACAAACCTTATTACCTTACAAGCGTGAGAGGATCGCGAGGACCTCCGTCACAAGCTAATTTACAAGGTGGAATTATACAACGGTAGTGGATTCTAACTTATTCGTGGTGGTGGTTGCTAATCTCGTAGGGCTCCCCGAGACTAGGCTCGCATGGTGGAAGTGGAGTATGAGTAGAGTGGGTTGATGGATGTCGCCTTCACTTCGATGTGTTGCGATGGTTGAGCGGGTGTCGAATGCAGAGGATTGCCTTCTTGCTTTATAGAAGCAGAAGAGCCTTCTGGAGCACCGCCAGATAAGCCTTCAGCGTCCTTCAGACGTATCACCTCAACTGTCCTTCGTGTTTATCATCTGAGTGACTCCAATTATATGAGACATGGTGACGTGTCCTAAGGAGGCACCTTCTGGGACATCTGCCTTCATGGTCATCCTCGCCAGGTCTTCAATTATCTATCTTGAAATCGTTGCATGAAAGTGACACCGTCTTCAAATTCCGCGGCGAGCTCGAGGGTCTTCAATAATTGATGTCAAGCATGCATGGATAGCGACGCCGTCGTGGCTTCACCAAAATGTTTATTGCCGGGCATGCATCGTCTTTGATTATATTTTCTGGTCGCATGGTCTTCAAGAGTATTTTTCGAAAATTTTTCACGGAGTATGGATATTGTCTTCCACGCCCAATTGATTGATGTTGCAAAACATCAAATCAAAACTCCGCATGTGTATGATATTATTTCCCCCGCCAAATTGTTGATAACACCTTATCAACATATGCAAATATATATTCATAGAACTTCCAATATATTGATTTTGCTTATTTAATCAATATCTTCAAAATCCGTATCCTCGATTTATTAATATTCTCGTGGTTGCCCATGACCACGAATATCTATCATGTTGTCATCTATCATTTCATTATTTTCTTCATCATTATTATCATAATCAGATATATTTATATTCATTTTTGAATCATAATCTTTCTTTATGTATTCCTCATAGTCTTTTTTTATATTCTCTTCATATTCTTGGTATACTGGAATGAAATTTTTTATTTATTTCATATCTTGCTTCCTCAAGCAGTAGTTCTTCTTTTATATTTTTCTTTAATTGAGGAATTATAGCTTCTAGCCTTTCTTTTATTTTTTCTCAATAATATCTTCATTCAATATATCTTTTTTGCAATATCTTTATATGAGGGAACTCTTGATGAACCAAACTTCCGAGGTATTTGTACTTGCTCATATTGATATTATTCTCATTTATTTTTTTATGCTTTTGAATATAGTCTTTGCTTCCGGCTCTACGAAGTAATTTATTCCTATCAATCTTCTTGTCCATGATAAAGCTTCACCAACTTTCGAATATTTTTTCCATTGTATTCCCCCTTTATTCTTTCTTTCTATTTTTTGAGCTATAACTTCTTCATATTTTGTGTAAATTCTCGCCTAGCTCCTTCATATATAACATACAATGGATTCTCTTCTTTATATTCAGTGTTATTCTTGATTGCATTTTTTCATTGATCGATGAAAATATTCTCACAAAGTTATTTAATACTGCTAACATATAACCTTTATCTTCCCTTCTATTATTATATTGATACCGTAAATTATCTAATATGCATTCTTGAACATTATCTAAGATAACATTATTTTTTGGTTTAAAGTTAAAGGTATTTGGTGGAAATATTCTTAGCTTATTATCATTTTCAAAATGGTAAAATTCGGTTTCATATGGACTAGGGCTTGATCCCCTCTTCATTCCCGCAAAAACAGATGATCGTGAAAATATGTCGACAAGATATTATTCTTCTCTTTTATATGCTCAAATATAACTTTATAACCATTTCCGTAATAATGTCTTCAAACAAAACCCATCGTCTAGTTGAACTTTTCTTACTGTTAACTTTATTATAGTATTTACATATAGCTTCACAGTCTGTCCTTATCAGAATTCCTTAAATCCTAAATATAATCTAAAAGCATTTATAGCATTTATAACTCGCTAGAATTTCTCTATCAAGTATTATTTATTGCTTTTAACTTATATTTACCGAAGCATATCTACATATTTTTTCTTCTAACTTTGATGAATATTTACTAGGCTTTTGCTTAAGTATAGCACCCCATCCTAATTCCGATGCATCTGTCTCTATAATAAAATAATTATCCCCTAAGGGTAACTCTAAAGGTTTTAAATCTTTAACTTTTTTCTTTTATAATTCTTACTAGCTTTATATCTTCAGAGTTAAAATATTTTTGTCTATTTTTCCTTAGTTTAGCATACAAAGGTCCAGCTAACTTTGTCAAATTCTCTATATGATTTCTAGCATAATTTACTATACCTAAAAATTGTTGCAAAGTCTTCTTATCATTCATGACATCGTGAAATTGTAAAATTTTCTTAGCAATATGATCTTGCAAATGAATTTTTTCCTTCTCCAATTTTATGACCTAGAAAGTTTATCTTTTCTTTGCATATTTCCATTTTCTTCTTAGATAGTATTAATCCATGTTGTTCTACCTTTCTAAATGAGCTATATGTTCTTTATAAGATTTTGAGAAAATTAAAATATCATCAATATAAACTATTATAAAATCTAGATTTTCATTAAATATATTTTGCATTTTCCTTTGAAATAATGCAGGAGCATTCTTTAATCCTAAAGGCATTACTATCCATTCAAAATGACCTTGAGGACATGTGAAAAGTCCACTCTATTGATTCTTCTCGCCATTTTTACTTGCCAAAATCCAAATTTTTAAATCAAATTTTGAAAAATATTTACAAGCCTTTTGTATTCTATTTATCTATTCTTGTTTATTTGGGATATTATAACCATCATCTATAGTGTTATCATTTAGTCTTTTTATAATTAATAACCATTCTTGATTTTCCTCTAGCTATTTCAAAGATGATTTCTAACTATAAAAGTCGCCGATCTATGAGGACTTCGACTTTCTCTTATTGCTCTTAGCTTTAATAGTTCTTCTATATGCATTTTAAATTCAGCTATATCTTTAGGGGTTGCTTCTATAGGACTAGTCTTAATTATGTAATTTGGGTTTATTATGTTAATTTTGCATATTATACCATTCTTATCCCAATGCTTCATCGGTATTTCTCCAATTATTTGGATATCTTCCAATCTTTGAACTATTTTATCTATATCTTTTTAGATTTTATATCTCTATACCAATTTGGCGCTAAGGATTGTAAACCAAAGCATTCTATACATGTGTTTGTTATATAAAAAAATCTTCTATATTTTCACCTAACTCTTCATTTGTATTCTTTTAGTTCCTTCAATTTCTAAATTAGAATTTACATTTCTTACTACTACTGTTATGTATGGAATATTATCTTGATAAGGTACAAATGTAATTCCTTGCTCATGTATGATTGTTGTTTGTACGTAAAAATTGTAAAAAAATCTTAGACCTAACAACATATCAACATTTATCCCGGATAGATCTCTTATTGTGATCTCATCTATTATATACTTTGTATTATTTATTTATACTTCAACATTATAAGCTATTTGATTATGGAATCTTGTTATTCCGCATATGTCAAGAGACATTTTCGCTTTATTTTGATCTATTGTATGGACTATTTTCGGGCATTTTACAAAAATATTTATCATGTATTAAGTTCTTTTGTGCAACCGGTATCTAATAATGCTAATGTTTTATAGGTAAATCGTAGGGGTTAGGTTTAATTTTACCGGGTATTCTTATACCTACTAATTCTTTGAATGGCAACTTAACTATAAATCTACTTCCAAAATTTAGAATGGCATCTTTTAATTGCATAGTCTTATCATTATTTTTATTTAACACGCTTTTTATTCTTATCATTATTTTTATTTAATACTGCTTGGTCTTTTAATTCAGTATTACCAAGAGCTTTTTCTTTCGCTTTTACTTATGTCATTGAATTCTATCTTAGTTCTTAATTCTTCTAATTCTTCTTCTAAATTATTTATTCTATTCTCTAAAATTCTAACTCTCGCTTGTTAATATTCTATCTTCTAGTTCTATTTCTACTTCATGTCTCTATTTCGATTATTTGTTTTTGAACATGAAACACATGCTTGCTTTAAACATGTACTGCATGTAGCTCTATTATCTTGACTAGGATAGAATATGCGTAAGGTACATTTTATATTATAATCACCTCTTCCTTTTACCCAATCATGTGCACAATTATCTTGGTCCATTAATTCAGTTTTTGGTTCTTCAGAACATTAATATTATTAGATATTATATCTAATCCTTCCATAGCATTATCTAAATTACATAGTTCATCATGACCTAAGGAGTTTATAAAATTGTTATAATTTTCAAGCATTATCTACTTCTTCTTCATAGCTTTCTAATAACAACTTATTATTTATTTCCCATTGCTCATCTTCACTTATATCGTTATCTTTAATATTATTTTGCATAATATTTATACCTATATGATCCTCAATGCTTTTTTCTTGTTATTTATATTCAACTCAACTTCTTGCTTAAGTTGATTAAGTCTATAAATTTCTCTTTTAAAATAGACTTCTTTTTTCTCTTATAGCGTGCCATTTGCTTATTCCATTAGTAAAGTATT